>OV050032.1:18940480-19172980 GCA_920105625.2 Clusia tigrina
AATCTTTCAATTGATTTCTGTGAGTCGTGCCAACTAAGAACTAATTAAATTCTTCTAAAGGCGAATGCTGCTGGCTGCTGGCTGCCAGACTATAACTCATTGTAAGCAGCAAAGTTTTTTCATTGCCCAACCTTCCGTCATCACCATCACCATCATCATTTTTTTGTGTTCTCCTTTTTCCTTTTTCTCCTAACGAGCGTTCATTTTTATTTTTATTTTTATACATTTTTTTTTTTTTTTTTTTTTTTTGTTGTTTGTTGCTTTGCACGGACAATTAAAAAAAAGCAAAAAATAGAGAAGCAAAAAGCAAAGGGAGTATAAAAAATATTTCTCCTGCATTGCAATAGTGTTGGTAATTATTGGCATAATGTGAGTTGTGAGTGTACACGGGGTTGAATTTTTTCCAAACGCTCCGTGCTCAGGGTAAGCGTCACGGACATGGGGGTGTGTGCTGCTGCTGCTGCTGCTGCTATTGCTGTTCCTCTTGCCCCTGCTCCTGTGCCTATTCCGTTTTCTGCTGCGAACTACAAATAGCAGCGGCAGTTTTTTTACACCACTACGCCGGAAACCGCCATTTTTTCCATACACATTTTTTTTGCGTGAGTTAGATAGTAAACGAAAAAAGGAGGGTGTGAGCCAGTGCGAGCCAGTGTGAGGGTGGCAACCAGGGTGAGAGTGTCACGCGGGTGAGAGGCCGCACACACAGGCATTCCACGCTATTTAGCATAAACATATGCTTTTTTTATGACTTTCTTAAAAATGGCGGTTGCATGGAAAATGAGCAGCATCCGCGCACTTCTTCATGCCTTTAATGGTCGACATATACCGCCGTAGAACTGCTGACATGGTGCTTCATATGTACTCTTGCTCGACAGACCTGTCCTCGATCTGGCCTGCACATTTTTATGCTAAACTCACAGCGTAGATCCACGACTGCAATATTCTATAGGTAATCATCATGTCCGCAGGTACAGACCATTTCTTATGGCACATTCCTATGACATTGTATGCATAATTGTCTTTAAGCGCCGTGGTCACTTCTCCAGTATATATATTGCCATGCAAATCAACTTTCTGATTATAATTTCCTGGCCTAATGGATTTATAATTAGCTCTCGCAGCAAACCAGCACTCACTATTCCATTGAAGAAACTCTTGAATTGACTGTGGCAGTGAAAGCGTAACTTCATTATTTTCCAGTTATTGTAGTTTCAATGTTTATACCAAAATATGCTGTTCAGAATTCTTTCTCACGTACTGAGAACCAGGAAAAATAGCTTCATTCACCCGTCCCAAATCTAATGGCAAGTGGGAGACACCACTGAATTTCGACTATAGGGAAAGGAGTAATGAATTCAAGACGCGAGTATTATACTTGATCAATATCCTTCTCATGTTAAAATTATGCAATTGGCTTCGGTACGTCCATCAATGTGCGGATTGACAATAAACTAGCAGAGACCTACCTCCCAGAGCTTATATAAAACTGATCCATATGGGGCAATGGAGATTTTACGTCCATATTTAGTACAAAATATAATAGTGCCATTATTCTACATACGTGTACATGGTGTAGATAAATCTTTACGTATCTGAACTTAGTGGGCACGCGTCATTAGTGAGTGTAACAGTGGAAATACACCTTCATCTTTTATCTATCTTAAATTGGACTAAATAAATTAAATTGTACGATCTTAGACAACTTCCTCCTACTTTATAATCACTGGAGGGGAATATTTTGAAATCAACTCCTCAAATTTGTATATATAGAAGAATGTACTCGTATTATTTCAAATATTTTCTCATATGGAAATTTGATTCCGGGTATTTAAAGCTGTTTAAAATGTTCCAATGTTCTAAAATGTTGTCAAAACTAACTTCCAAAAAAATGGCAGATACTCCCAGAGAAGATGTAAATTTAAATCCTTATCCTCATAGATTCAGAAGAAGTCATTAAACATAAGATACAATCTTTTTTCATATTGTTCACGTACAAAATTTGTAGTTATCACCCCTTCAGAAGATCTATAGAAGGCTACCATTTAGTTTAAGTCAAATATGTTTGGTTATTTTAAATACTATCTTACATAGGTTTCCTTGATGAAATTCTAGATCATAGCTGACTGCACCCACTTTATCAGAAGAGTCTGTAAACCGCACAAATTTCTAGTTAGCTGGCCCGAAACTTCGTTATCTATGTGACCCGGCACCAGTATTAAGTAAGTATGAATATGTTCTATAATTTTCTTCAAGGGTCTTCTACAGTCTAAGCCTAACTCAGAGGTACGGAAGACATTTGTTAATAATTTTATGGACACTTGAATGATGAATGAATGAAACGAAGGGGGAAATTGGTGGGGGGTGGTACCTCCACCAATTTGATACATTGTACTCCTCCTGCAAGTCCCTATTGAGGGTCTTCTATTAGTCCAATAGTTCTAATTAAACTTAACACTCGGGGTCCACTGGTCTAATATCTCTGCCCTCGGGCCAGTACTGCCACAGATATAAGGCTTCGCAGTTCTTTAGAAGGTGCTCTGGTATTTATTCCGCCCCCGTGCAGAATCTTCACGTACTTCCGTGAAAGTCTCAGCTTGTTGAGGTGGCTTCTTAAATTACAGTGGCCTGTGAGGTGATCTGTTCTCCGAATAGATATTGAAAACAGGATCTAACTTAATTCTTCCACCATTCTATTAGAGTTTGCCACAATCTGTGACTGAACTACACTGCCGCGATTAGGCAATCTGAACTATTTCCAGAGATTTGAGTGACGTGGATAGTTGGATAACAAATTGGTGACAAAGAATAATTGGGTCTGCAAGCAGACTTCTAAAGCTGCCGTTGGAGTGGTTCTGATGGCGCCACTTCTAAATAGCTTAGAAGTTCTTTGTACCTTTGTATGGAGATTTGCTTAAGGCGGTCCACCAAACTAATACCCCATAAAAAAGGATTGGCCGTACTACACCTGTATATATCCAGTAGCCCTGTTGGCTGTTACCACAATTTTTCACCTATGACTCTGTTGCGAGAGGAAAGAACCATCTGAGCTTTCCTAGTGCGCTCGTTTATGTTATATTTCCAGTTTAGCTTCCTATTCTGTATTGACCTCAGACCTAGTTTCTTCTACAGGTTTGATATATACCTCTATAAGTTTTAGACAGATAAAGTAGTTTATGCTGCCTGGTGAAGAACACAAGCTTCATTCCTAAAGTAGACATGATGAGATATATATATATATATATATATATATATATATATATATATATATATATATATATTTTTTTTTTTTTATTTTTTTTTTGTCGGAACAATCTAGTTAGCGCAGCACTCAGACATAGCATACATCCATTGTACTGCACTTAAGGTTCCCTTTTACTCGGCTTTAAATCTACCCGACCTCCGAAGAAATAGAAGTAGATCCTGTGGTGCCAAGGAGCCAAGTTGGTCACTCCTCAGCACATCAGTGCCAAAAATTCCAAACCTGATTCGAGCAAAGGCAGGGCAGGCTGGGCACAGCGCACTGTCTGATATGCCAATCCTTTCCATGTGCCTAGCCCATAGAAAGTGCCCCGTCATCACGCCAACCAACAGCCTGCAGTCCCTCCTGCCTTAAGATAGAAGGAACCGTGACCATTGGTCAGAGATAACGGGTAGCATAATTTTCGTCCATCCGCAGCCTCTCTCAGTCCGCCATGCTCGCTTGTGGGTTGAAACAACCCACTTGTTTGCAGTGGCTTTGATGACAGCAGAAGGGAGTGGCAGAACAGGCTCAGGGCCAATAAAAACAGCATCAGAGCCCATCCTGGCCAAAGAGTCAGAGGTCTCGTTACCCGCAATGCCAGCGTGTCCCGGTACCCAAGTCAGCGTCAGACTATTATGTTTTCCAACATAATTTAGCCTGGATTTGCAGGACCTGACTATCGTGGAAGTGGTGGTAGGACTATCCAAAGTCATGAACGCAGCTTGGCTGTCAGTGCAAACACAAATAGATTTGCCTTTCCACCTGCTTTCCACAACAAAGTCCATTGCCTCAAGTATCGCATACACCTCCGCCTGAAACACAGACGCATGCAGACCAAGGGCAAAGAACCGACCGGTCCCACAAGATTCCACGAAGACACCAGAGCCTGAACCGTCTTTAGTCCTGGAGCCATCAGTGAATATACGGCAACAATGTTTGCCGGGCTCGTTCTCGAGATCTAACCATGAACGAGCCTCTGGCAGCAACACATTGTACCGCTTTTCCAGTATGACGGTTGATGACATGGAGTCCGGGGGCATAGACAGGATTGCAGAATCGATGTCAGTGCCTGCGCCGTCGTCCAATATCGAATACACCCCATACCAGTGGCTACTATGTTTCACTCTGCAGATGGCCTTAACGGCCTCTCCGCGGATGAAGACATCTAGTGGCGGGAGATTCACCAGATCGTCAAGTGCCGGGCCTGGAGTAGTCGGAAATGCTCCAGTACAACATATGGCCACAGTACGTTGTAGTCTTGATAGAGCTTTTTTGACCCCTACAAGAGAGAGTCTGCTCATCCAAACCACCGATGCATAGGTGATAATAGGTCTTACCATAGCTGTAGATATCCATAGAACCTTACTAGGGGAAAGACCCCATGTCTTACCAAAAATACCCTTACACTGCCAGAAAACTGAGAGTGCTTTGGATGTCTTCAGTTTGACATGTGATTTGCAAAGAAGTTTGTTATCAAGGGTGACTCCAAGATATTTGATTTCCTTGGATAGCTGGATAGTGACTCCTTTTAGTGTAGGCAGAATAAGTCCATAAAGCTTTCTCCTTCTGGTAAAGAGGACAATACCAGTCTTGACAGGATTAGCCGATAGCTGATGATGATGAGATCTTAACAGTCTTTTTTTTACCTATAGTAAGCCTCATCTATTAGTATATCTAAAATTTTCGGACAGAAGGAGACCTAGAGACCCTGACTAAGTCGCTTGGATTTGCTGGCGAGCCTTTGCTGGCTTTCGGTATGAAAACCTACCTCCCATGTCTCCATAACTGTTTAACATCTGTTAGCTCTAGTCCACTTCTATGGATTTTACCCAGCCATTCAAATCAGATAGTCTGACTGTTGAATCTCGATTGGAGCTACGCCATCTGGTTCTAGTGCTTTCGGTATGAAAACCATTGTATGGCTTGAAGCTGTGAATGGACCATTTTAAATTATGTTTCGTGAATATAATTGAGTTGATCTCGACTGCGCTTTCTTGGAACATCATTCCCGATAGTGAAAGAGTACTCGAGCAACCGGGAAAATGAGTCTCTAAAAGAAAGCCTATATCCTCACTATTTGAAGTCCAACATCCCTCATTCGTCTACAGGTAAGCAGGAGCCATTGGGGCAATAGGTAGAATATTTCTAAACCTAGAGGTCTCAGAAATATCTTCTCTCTGCAGAAATTTCTCCAGGGATCTCTTTGTGCCTTCCATAGCTTTCCTTTGAAGGTTCTAAGTGTTCTCTAGAATTTTAGCTTCATTCCCGATGTTCTTTATTTCACCAGCAAAGAGGTTTTTGTTCCCACCTGGGCTTACTATTGGGGCAATATAGCGATAGGGCTTAGTTAAGAGTACCCGTGAGGCCCTCCAAGGACCGATTAATATCCTAGCCATTTTTGCTTGTAGGATCCTGAAGCAGTAGTCTAGGTACTGTTTTCTTATAGAGGTCCCAATTAACCTTCCTGATGTATTTTGTATCCGGAAGATAGTCGATCTAGAAGACTGAATTTATCTATGATCTGAACAGGAGTGTTTCTCTACAACTCTCCAGTTAGATGTCAAATCTTTTATTGATTGGGATGTAAGCGAATACTAGGACCTCCTGCCTGTTAGCTGTAATAAATGTGGGTTCTGGCCCCTTACTCCAGTCAGTAGTTATGAAGTACTCGTATACCTATAAACCAGGTTCATTGATGTCCGCGCTGCCACATATATCATGAAGCACATTGGCATCGGGTCCCATTATGGTGGTCACCCCTTGAGAAATTCATGTTCATGCGCCATATGGGCCAAGATTAACCAGTAATGTCTACTGTCAGTATTAATGCAGCCAGCAGTCAAATCCTAGCTAATGTAATTGAGGAGAATAAATGAGCTACCATTTTTCCCACTAAGAATGTAAGACCTACTTCTACGTTCAGTCGTTATATATAACAAGCTGTATCCGGTAGTACTGAGTCCTCAGACAAGTTTTCTTTGTATCCACGACTTTTGGTTCAGAACTACGTCATCCCCGCCCTTTGAAATGCGAAGCTAAAGGCTGAAACAGCCTTCGAGTGATGTAGGTTAATCTGCACTGTTCGTAGCATATCTGTTCCTTGCAGTGCCACCCACCTCCACCACGGTGACGTCTGTATCAGCCTCTTCCGGGGCTGACTCTATCAGCATGTCTTCCTCGTTAAGAGTAGTCGTCCCCATGAAACTTGCCAAACGCCCTACAATAGACACAGAGTCACTGCGATTCGAGTGCTTGACGGAGCCATCATCGCGTTTAGCAGGATCAGAAGTTTCCGCTTCGGGTCCACCCCGCATGATCCACGTCAGATGGTTGCTCACATTTTTAGAATAACTTCAGGCTTGTTGATGTGAAATAGTAGCCCACGGCTTAATTGGACTTTGCCAGAGTCACCAGAGATTCGGTGCTCACCATAAGAGTTCTCCTTTCGACTCTTTCAGTTTGGTAACCTTCCAATTATATATCGGGAGCTGCTGCTTGCTCGTTTGAAAAATGTTCCAGATCGCTTTCGGGTCTGATGGTTTGGCTGGGATCCAGGCACTCGCTCTTGGTCTACAAGGGACCTGGTCCCTCGATACGCCCTCAAGCTTTGCGCCAGGCCATGTCTCGCCCATCCTGGAGGTAGCACTTTGTGGAGGTTTACTGACCTCTGAGCGGCACAAAGGATCAGCTTCACATGCCTATGATGCCATCCACTATCGCAAAAGGAAGGAAATCTGGCACGATTGTCCTTCAGTATTTATAGGTAGAGTTTTGAGAGCCAGACCTCTGCCTTCCTCCAACGTTCTGGCGAAATGGTGTCATCTGGGTCACTATGATTTAGCGCCCTTTCAGCACTTCGCTGAAGTACTTTGTAGCGGTTGCGCCACTTCGATTTTTGGTATTTTTAGGATCAATGTTGGTAGTCTCCTCTAGGAACAACTAATGTTTCGATGCTTGTTGTGAGTGAGCCTTAGACTTTCGTCGCCCACCCGAGGGAAGCCCTCCTCTCATTCTTCGGGGTGTGCGAGGAAGGAAGGGATTTGACAACACTGCTTCAGCAAATGGCATAGCTGGTACCAGGCTTATTGTCCTTAGCACCAGGGACTACCGAAGAGTGAGCAGTCAATTTTGGATTGTGAGCAGTCTGTAATTTTTGCTTTGTTTAAATTTACCATCGGTTTCCTATGGCAACCCGTTTGACAAAGCAGGCTAAGATGGAAGAGGTTGGTCAACTGTGACAGTGCCCCATACCACAGAAACGCCATCGTTACTTCATGGACCACCCCGGTGTCAAGGAGGGAAGCTGCGTTAGAATACAGCCTCATTTTACATACTGGCTGCAAAAACGAATCCAATGGGCACGATTCCAAGAACACCCTAGATTAGGAGAACACCACAATCACTCAGTCTGGTTCGGTTAATCCCATAAGACCCTAGACTCCACCAGCCTAGCGCGTTGCATCATTAAAATCATAAAAGCATCCGCATCCCAACAAGAAGACTGCTTACAGCCAAGACCAACATATGTTCAAAATTTGGCGGCATATACGAGTATATATATATATATATATATATATATATATATATATATATATATATATATATATATATATATATATATATATATATATATATATACTCGTATATATACGAGTATATATATATATATATATATATATATATATATATATATATATATTATATATAATTTATATATTTAGATATACTCGTATATATATATATATATATATATATATATATATATATATATATATATATATATATATATATATATATATATATATATATTTTTTTTTTTATTTTTTTTTTTATTTTTTTTATTTTTTTTTTTTTGCATATCCGATTCCGGCAAACAATATTATAGCCGCAGTCGAAAACCATATATACTTCAATAAGCATATTATGAAATCTGTCGATCTATTTCGATTGTATTAACTTAATTTAATCAAATCGTTCATAATTTATGACTATTAACATTAAATTTTATCTCAATTGCCTAGCACAGTTTATAAAACATCATACATGTTGTACAACTTGTTTGTATTGGTTGTATAAGGCGGACAATTTCAAAAAATCTAAATCGATTCACTATTTCTAAATCAATAATTTGCTGAGTTATTTAATCAATCAACACGATTTATTCTAATTTCTGACAGTAAACAGTTCGAAATCGATTTAGAAAAACATTATATTTAATGGATTCGTAATTGGCCCAAAGTTAAATAAATATTCCTGAACTATTGCGTTAAAAAACATGACGCACTTTTTTATTAAACCATGCGGTATATATTATAATATTTGCCTTCAAAGCTTAAATGTGTAATTATATTGGATTCAGTGACTAAACTAAATTACTGTCAAATCTTAAACATTAAATTAAATTTATCAATAAATCATCTTTATTTAATAAGTTGTACAACACGCTTAACAGATGTGCATTACGCTCAGAGAGACAGGAAATTACGCTGCTTCTCATATTAATATGAAAATGCTCCTTCTCATATTAATATTGTGTACTTATACCCCTAATAATGCTTTTCTTCCGTAAATATCTTTTGAAATTTTGTATTTTACCTTCATGTCCCATTTAATATGGTAACTAAAACTCTTCGAGAATTTTTGTTAATAGTTTATTTTTATTATGAGATGAATGCAATCCTGCGTCTTGCCTCTGACACATCGCACATGACGCATGACATATGACAGCTGCCACAACGCAGCTGATTGGGTCGTAATGTCAAACAGAACGGAACGGAACGGAACGAATTTGTTGCCGTCATTAATTGTCCCTCGCGAAAACTTTATTAATGAAATCTGTGCGGTAGCATTTTATAGCTTTTGGAGTTCTTCACCAGTAGTGGGGCAGTGGTCAACTTTCAAGCGAATAAATAGTAAATATTCTAGTGACGACAGTGCGGAGTCTCTGGTTTGTGAAATGAATTAACACATTCTGCGGGTAAAAGAGATGCGCTGTTAGTAGTATTCCGTAACTGCATTCATTTTAGAATTTGTTTACCATTTATTTGTTAAAACTCTTTTGTTTTCTCTTGCTTTTATTTGCTTGCACGGGCAAGTGGTCGATCAGTTTCCATTTGTTTCATAGTTAAATTAGAATAAGTGCTATAGTGAAAGTTTTGTTTACTAAATAAATAATGTCTATCGACGCAACCGCGCTACCTTCGGAACTGCTCGTACTGCCCCAGCCGCTGGTCGGCTTCTGTGGACTGGATTTGACGCGCAGTGTCCATAAGTCAATTTGGGACGCATTTAACAACGGCCGGAAACCAGAGAAGTAAACCAATGAGATAGGCTCTTACTCGTGTTATTGTTAATTGTTTACTTTCCTGTGTTCGCAGAGCTGGTGTACAATATAAACTGCTGCCTCATAATTATGAATTTCCTGTGGCAAAGCCAAAGCGTGGCTCTTATGAATGGTATCATCCAAAGGGAATACTTAAACGCAATTGGATGGTGAAGCATTTGCATATGTTGCCTGCCGTAGTGGTGCTTTTCCAAGAGATGGAGTGGAACGATCCACAATGGTCAGAAAAGCAAGTGCAATGTGCTTCTCTAGTGCAAGCCTTGAAAACCGCATTGCAGGTGAGCAAAAATAAAAAGCTGTCTCAGTTAATATTCCCGCAATAAAGTATGTGTTTGTGATTTGATTTTGTAGGAGCGCTACACACGCATATGTTTGGTGCTTCTCCAAAAAGCTGCACCGCTGCCGTCTGGTGAAGATCAACTGGCATCGGATCGCGCTACGAGTCTGGCAACCGCTTGTGGCATCAACAGTAAAATGTTGTTCATTTTGCCGCATACGGAGCATTTAATGGGTACGATTTTATAATAATGTAGATACATTTTCTCCAAATTGTACTTGACCATATCAATTGATGTGGTGCTTCGATGGGTATTCTATGTAATTGAGCACACTTTTCCTGTAGATGAGTTTATCGTTTATTAGTTACATGTATTTATTTGGACATTCTCTGCAACTATTTGTTTTTTGAAGTATGGATGTAAGCCAAGTAAATTTTAGCATGCCTAAATGTTTAAAACTCAATACTGCTCCAAATTTTTTTGAGGACGCTCTTGCGCGGGCCGCTTCGGTTTGTTCATAGTTACATATAATTCTTAATAATTTCTCATTAGGTTATACGTTGCGACTGGAGTCCGCCTTCGTAGACATGGCTCAATCATACTATGCTCTGGTGTCAAAACGCATACGTACTCATCGAGATCAACTGACGTCTGCTCATATAACACTCAAAATTAGACACCAATTTAAGTTGGGCTTTATATCGGAAATACGACAAGATTTCAGTACTGCTTTAAAGTATGTTTAAATACTGATTTTCTGATTCGCATTCGCAAATCGTTGCTAATTTCATCCTTAGGCACTATACTCAGGCGTATTCTACTCTGGAGGAATTGCGTATCACCGACACGAATTGCCTTGAAATAAAGATCATTGCTGGCTTCCTTAATTATAAAATTTGCCGTCTAATGTTTAAGTTGAAAGTTCCACGAGATTCCATAAATCATTTTATAAGTCATATTGAAAAATACAAAAATCGTACTGGCTTTAAAGATTTAGTATTCGAGCACTATGCTTGGTTGAGCGCGCAGTAAGTGAGAAACTAATATTTCATAAAATAGGAAACTAATATGATATTGCATTTATCGTATTATCCTAGACACAGTGTGTTTGGTGAACTATTCTGTGACGCAATCAAAAACGGTTTACCGGCTCTGCAAACACAACATCCAGGGATTTACTTCCACAAAGCTGCTGAGTACATTGCAAGACGAAGAGAAGCCTGTTTACAAAGCTCTGGTAAGTCACATATCCTATATCTATGTAATTAACTTCCATTTAATGTGTATTGTATCCAATTAAACAGCCATGTTGCCGAGTCCGACGGAGCCAAACTCGCCCACAACGTTGCAAAACAACAATTCTATGGCTTTGTACACGGAATTCTTTGGTGTACATGCTGCGAAGACTGGCGAAACAATGTCTGAGCAGCAAATAAACACACTTATTCAGGAAAACGAGAATTCGTTTAATCACTCAGTAATATGAATTTGTCTGTGGCTTCTCTTCTGTAATTATCATACTCACATTCCCAAATCAATATAATTCTTGCAGAGCGCCATTATAAACTTGCTGGGTCAAGCTATGGCCCAATTTAAAATCTATAAATGCTTGAGGTTCCGCAAGAAGCTTGCCATTGACATGGCGGAAGAGTATTTTAAATGTGGCGACCACGCAAAAGCCTTAACGTATGATAATTGTTTTGTTACGTTCGTTTCATTTTGTATGATTACTTATTCTATTTCACCCATAGACTGTACTCACTAATGCTACCTGATTATCGACAAGATAAGTGGCCTTCGATTTTTTCTGATGTCTTGTTGAAAACATTACGTTGTGCTCTGCTCTCTGCATCTATTACCGATTATGTGTCTTGTAGCATTGAAGCGCTATCTCCAAAGATACGATATACACAAAATGAACGCGAACTCATTTTAGAAAATTTGAAGAAACTGTTTCAAGTAGGTTTGGTCATTTCATACTTCAAAATTTTATCCTCTTCACACACTGAAAAATTAATAAAATTCAAATAGTGCAAACCGCCTCTATCGCAAAGCCAAAATGCGCCTGAAATATGTGACCTGTGGGAAAGTGCCTTGCTAACTGTCAAATCACCAATTCTAATTGATTTGGACAAATTAAGTGACTTATTTGAAACGTGTGCAACCTTCCAAAGTGGCGAATTGCTCAACGATGAAATTATAAAAGTGTATCTTATTGTCAAGTGCGTATATTTTAATTAAATATATATTTATTTTTTTTTTTAAATGGTATATAATCTCAATTTGCAGACTTCTCACTGATATCCCCCTCAAAATCAATGGTCTTTCAATATTGCTCACGGATGGAACAAACATCTTTAAATTGCAACCCATTGCCTGCAACACGTTCACCGATCTGCTGGAAGTGCGCGAAAGTCACTGCCAAGACTCAACGGCAACACCAATATCACCGTCTCATCAGAAATTTGACAATAACGTAGAACTAGAACCAGCAGTATACTATAAATTTGTGTTTACAACGGAATCTCAGCAGTTTTTGGAGAATACACGATTACGTGTCACGCGCATCGAAGTGCAAATTGGCACTGACAAATTGACGGCAGTGCTCAGCAAAAACGCTGCATTCGCGTGCAATGTGTTTCGTCATTACAATCGGTGCAAAGATCTTGATGATAACATTGTAATCAATCCTATATGTTATATTGTTCCCACGTAGGTCATTCTCTCTGCTGCAGGAAGTGATTTCCATTGTAATTTACATTACGTGTTTTGTTACAGATTCCATTTAGTCACGCAAACGAACATTGGCAATGAACCGATGCTGGTGAATGAATATCATTCCGTTGTAACCACCATAAGTAATCCGCATAATGTATTTTTACAAAATGTTGGCCTACATATAAGCGTACCAGAAGAATTGCGTAATAAGGGTAAGTGATCAATTAGCGCTATACTTGACTACTGAAAGTAGTAACTACAATAAGATCGTTTAAAAATGGGCCACACTGATCTTGACTAAAAACTCCCCAAACCAACGAGATTACATGACTAGATGGGAAATTCTAAAATTTCCTGGGAACGAATATGCGTAAAGGAAAATATTTAGCAGACTTCTGAGTTTGATGGAAGTGAGGAAAGCAGCAACTTAATGCATATACTTAATATACCAGAAAGCTCCAACCTCACAACCTACTTTAAAATCAAAATTGTAAATTATTTCGAAGCTGCTTAAGTTCCTCTGACAAGTATGCTTTGAATGCAAGATGCAGGGCACTCCTTTTAATGGTCACCGTGATCTGCTAGATGCCGGTAAATGCGATATGATTGAATTTAGTTTAAATAATATATGCGACCAGTGACTATGTACGTAAATAACTGAAGAAAATAGAAGTCTGTATATATATACCTTAAAAATTCTGTCAACAAACCGAGATTACAAAATGAACTCCGAGTAAGTTTCTACAGGTACCGTGCCTCTTATAAGTCCGAAACCATACCTAAATAAAATCCCATTAGTCTGTAAATTTGCTTTCAAGCGTCAAGCATTGTCACATCATTTTGCTGAATAAAAGCATAAATTGCTTAAAGCCCGAATTACTAGAAATGATCCCATGAATTTCAGAAAGAAAATATGTAAAATCGGAAGGCAGGTCTAATAGAAGGAAGCTCATTCTGTCATGCTTTCTTCATGTTCATTTGAATCAGTTATCACACTCATACAGAGAAGCATTTGTTTTGCTAATAGTAGGGTACATCAGCAAAAACCCCGCCAAATAAACCTACTATACAATTTTGCTATACAACAATTAAAACCGATTTCGCCTTCTGAAGAAACTAAGTAACGATTAAGTCGAAGGAGGAGAAACGGCGAATTGCAAAAGTCGGCAACAACAATTAAACGCATTACTATTTGTCATTTTTGCTTACTAAGTCTTTTTTTTTGCTGCTATTTAATTGTGCGCACACTGAATGTGTGTTTTGATCAACGACAATTCGCGGACACACCTCATGTCCACCGTCGCCCATAGAAAGTGTGCAACTCGGTGTATTTACATTTGTGGGCACTGCTTTTACTTCACAAAACTACATACGATCAGTGTGTTCGTGTCAGTTCGTGCTCTTACAATAGGTGGAATGTGTTGGAATAGAACATAGTGTCGAATTCGGATTTAAACGCTTGTGCAACGTCCATTCAATCCCCAAAGACAATTTTGTTGGATATATGACTCTGGTCTTCAATGCCAAAACGTTTTGCTTGCTTTCAAAGAATTTTGGTCTAACAATTTTTGCAGCACAGTGTATTTTTATTAGTTTTATTTTATAGGTTACTGTTGCGTATGCACAGATGCAGAGGAGGGTCGAAGAAGTGTGGCTCAATTCAAGTTTTAAATGCATGTGGTTTCTATCGCTTGTTAATGTGGCTTCACTTCACCCCTCGCCAGCCCATCACATTATGCTTTTTATCCTTTAAATGTATACATATGTATGTATATTTGTACTCTCGTCAATATCTGGACGTATGTTTTTCCCATTTATTTCACAATTCTTTCTTCATATCCTTAGAAACGGCGAAATGAAGAATATGACCTTGACAGTACAAACGCTTGATCCATACCACAGCATCATAGGCATACACATATGAACTTGAACATAACATGTAGTCTTCCATATGTTGTAAAGCGAAGATAGAGTTAATTAACATGTACTTGTATCTGCTTAATTACACATACATATGTATGTATGTATGTATGCATATTGTATGCAAACAAGCTTGTTAAGCCATGTCAACTAGCAAAGGGAACAGTGCTTATAACAATAATACCATGGTATTAGAGGGCGAACACGTGACTAAGCATAGAATGTGCTAGACTTATAATGTGTAGTTTATCTTTCCAATATTTGGTCTATTTACAGCTCTAGTTCATGATTGCCACTGTATGATACGTCAACATAGACTTATACTTTTAGAGAGATATTCGGCTAATTTGCAGAGGTTATTTATGCAGTCAGTTCTAAATGATAATTGAAAAATACGATGGATATTTTGAAGCTCAGAGATTATGAGTCTCCCTCGAAGAACATTATTTTCACTTACCTACATACGTAGTACGTCTCAATTGCCACGGTTGTACTCACAGTCGATAGAAACTACTTGCAAAGCAGATCGAAAGATTTTGAACTGATGAAATAGCCCGTAAGTGAGACTTAATGCCAGAAAACCCCTTCTCCCCTGCTCTTCAGTCCAAATGCAAAACCTATTCAAATTCTTATATGAAATACGAGTAAAAGAATTTTATGCGTTACAAGTGTTTAACGAATGTAAACAATTACGGAAATATTTGAGCAATTGTTTTTGTTACATTCCAAATGCGAGTAAACTGTGGAGAAGGTCAAGTCTCGTTAAGGTCTCCCTGTACGAGTACACAAAACCCGCACTAATAAAGTACACAGTATATTTAATTGTTTATCAACTGATTAAATAAATATTTAAGTGACTGCGTAAAGAATATTCGAGAATTAAAACGAATTTTACACACTTTCCGTTAGATATTAAACTTTAATTCACTCATTTGGTATTAATTGAAGCAAGTTGGTAACAGCTGAGATTGTTCTAAATCTGGACGAGCAATTGATTCTGGTAAGACGGACTTCAATGCCTCGAAACTCATCTGCGGTGTTGCATGGAATGTATGCAATGTTGAGAAAAATATATTGCGAAAGTTTCACATATTCCGTGGGTGGGTAGAAGCGTATGCAATAGTTTATTGTTTATTCACTCCTATGAAATTAAATCCTCCTGAGGATGTCTCAGAATGTAGCAGGACGTTATCGTCTCTACTTCATGAATGCATTGCGTTAACTTTATACAAAGGTTTCGCCCACAATACGCTCTCACTTGTCGAAATGTCTGCCATATTAGCCTGTGCAGTGGCTTTACGAGGATTAAAGCCTTGAATTCGCCTTTGGATTGTGGATGGCTCCCAAAACTAAAACTAACAGATTTCTAGACTCAATATTTATTTTGTCTTTCTTTTTAAATTAATTATATTAGAAGTGGCTACACTGGTACTTAATTGGTATACTTATCTCTCCCTATTAATTGAATTAAATTGTATTTATTAAAAAGAATTCGGTCTTCGACATCTTTGCCTACATCTTCAATGCTTGTTCTATGAATGATCTAACAGCCGTAATACTCGTGTAAACGCCGGGGTAACTGCTGCGTGCACAACCAATGCCCCACGATACGATTCCACAGAGTTGGCCCTTGTATACCGCAGGGCCGCCAGAGTCACCTTCGCAAGAGTCTTTGGTCCCCGTAGTTGAGGCGCAGAACATACTGTTGGTCAGCGTCGCTTTGCCTTTGTACTGTTGGGCACATTTCGCTTTGGCCATAAGAGGCAGTTGAACCGTCCGCACACGATTTGGCACGTTGGGGGCATTTTCGCTGGTAAGGCCCCAACCGGAGACCTGTATCATTTCATCTACATTGCCATTGGAGTCGCAGAGGCCTATTGTGCCAATGTTGCTCCCAGTCATGGCGCTGGATAATTTCAGAACTGCTACGTCCATATTCATATTGCTCTGCCGGTATGATTTGGGTGAGATAATTTTCGCCACACTACGCCGCACACCGCTTTCGGTCAGGTACGTGACACCACCAGTGACTGTAATGCTGGTGGCGGTGGAGCCTTTGACGCAATGCGCGGCCGTCACCACAAACTGCGCTGAGATGAGTGTGCCGCCGCAGATGAACACCTCATTTCTGCGCAAATTTACCAAATATGGCACATTGTTGATTGTTGTGGCCGACCCACCGACAATTCGAGGATTCGGGTCTTCGAACGTGAACGAGCTGCTCGGACAGAGCCGCATATAGAGCAGAATGAATGATAAACTTAACGAATTGGACATTGGCGACTATATCCGGACCTCTCATCAGTTAATCCAAACACAAAAAAAGGAGAAAAATCACTGCACCACAAAATTTACTTCTAAGCGTCCGCAGGTACTCAGATTCTGCAAGTCACCCGCATCGTTTTCAGCACACTGGCTTCTAAGAATTCGGATTTCCGGGCACAAGTTTGCAAGTTACGAAATTGCATTCCAGCGACTACTGACCAAATAAATGCAAATATTGACGACTCGCCGCGCGGTACTGTCGTCGTGACCACAGCCTCCATTCGTACCGCGTGCAAGGTGAGCGAGCGTAGTGCTTCCGGGAGCACAGAGCTATAAATTAATTATTCTTCGATACCATCATCCAACAATTGCGACTATCGCGCACGAATCTGCTGCACTCAAAGCAGCTGTAGCACTATCACTAACACAGCGCATTGTTTCCCAGGCACGAGGCTTTAATGTGGTTCAACAATTAGCAAAGAGGAATGAAAATGGAAACATTTTTGAAGGGAATCAAAACAAAGCCCAATAGATTGAAAATATGGCATTTTGTTTTGTGGCTGACATGCTAACACGAATCGCGGTTCTAGGAGGCACTTTTGTTGGCGGTGAAGTCAACAGAACGAATCTCTCTTGGCTTCAATGCTTGTGAATAAGTAACGCTCTTGAATTCAGGTTTACAGAGAAATTAATTGTGACTAACTCTGCGGAAACTCTGACCTGGAACTGTGCACTTCCTTAAAGAGAGAGAGAGAGAAACACACATTTTTCGGTTTAAATTGTTTAATTTATTTTCGTACAATTTTCGGTTGTCCTTAAAGACAATTTACCATTAACGTTTGCTTAATGAACGCATTCACCCGTAGACTTGCCACATTTGTATACACTCCGGGATACTCTGTACGAGCGCAGCCTATGCCCCAAGACACGATGCCGCACACTTGTCCTTTGTAAACCAGAGGACCGCCGGAATCGCCCGCACACGAGTCTTTCTCACCCGGTACCGCTGCGCAGAACATTGTGCTCGTCAATTGCGCGCTGCCGGCGTACGCCAGCATGCATTCCTTCTTGGATATGATGTGCACATTCGCCGTTCTCACCTGGTCCGGGGGATTCGGATCTTGCTCGTGTGTTATTCCCCAACCTGATATTTTCACTAAGTCATCATTTTCCGGACGATTCCGACACAACGGTATTGTGGCAATATTCTGTCCACTCAATGCCGATGTCAATTTCACAATTGCCACATCCATGCTCAGAGTGGCAGGTGTGTAAAACGGCGACACATAGTATTGCACCACTGTTCGCACTTCGCCCTGCTCAGAGAGTCTACTGGCGCCGGCGTGTATTGTTAGAGCGGCTGGCGAGACACCGCTAACACAATGGGCAGCGGTTAATACACATTTGGGTGTCACTAATGCCCCGCCGCAACTAAATTGCCCCTGCTGGCGTAAATTGACTAGATAAGGCACTTCCGCAATTGTGGTTTCTACGCCGCCCACTATCCTAAGGCCCAAATGGGGCGGTCGTTCACAATGTACGGCCAGGATACTCGCCAACGAAACTAAAATTTGCACACAACAGCGCTCAGCAACAACGTGCAACATTTCTGTACAATGCGTCACTGAACCAGTATATGAATGCACACGGCTGGACACTGGCCCAGCAATAATTGCCTTCTATTGTCATTTGGTCGTAATGCCAGAAAATTGGTTCCTATTTATATAATTTCTGCTATTGTATCGGGGCAATCGATTCGGATTCATTTGAACAGACATAAAAGACGCTAAATGGAGCCCCAAGTTGTAGTTGCAATTACAGTGACACGCAAGTGTTGGTGCAACTGTATGGAGTCACAGTTGCACTTGGGAGACAAAAAAAATTGTATTTCTAGGCCACGAACACATTTCAACTCAACCAATATTGACATCTCACTCACTCTAATGGCAATTGGTCACATCGTTAGCCTCTCACTCATAAAATACCACCTTGGGAACATATGCTGACCAAAGATAGAGAGAGAGAGAGCAGATAAAGCCTGGATTTTGATTGCGAATCATATGGAAAGCTTAAAATCTGTTTTGCATTCACATTAATATGATCGGCATTAACTGAGTTACTTAATGCTATTGTCCGGTGTTCTCAATTGTTAATGGTAGACCAGTATGAGTGGTAAAATAAGCATTCCAGGTTGCCGGTCACCGTAGTCTAATGGCACTCATACTCTAATCTCTCAGTCGTAGGGTCCCGGATCAAATCTTGTCCAGGGCTTCGAAATGCTTCTTTCTTTGTCTGTCGTCTTCTCTTCGACTCGAAACTTCTAATTACTAGGACGCATTCTACGAAACCCTGGCTGGCATTATTCATCATGGTGTAAGAGTATACTAAAATAAATAAATAAAACAAACGACCATGGAAAATGTCTGCATGAATGTGCCTTTTGAAGCACACCCAATTTGGTACTCGTGTCTTCCGTATTTCATGATAATAACCGAGTTTGTAAAGAGTTGGTTAACTCTAGTTATGTGCCGCCTCTCCTTTGGCCCTTTATGAACAGGAACAAGAAGTGGAAGCCAATAACAATCTAAGATCATTCGCTCATCTGTACTGTAGGTAAGCCGAGATACTCCTTTTACCCATGGCATCTTTGAGGAAATACAGCAGTGAAATTGAAGCGATGCACTGAGTTCAATGAGGTAACCATATAGTTTGTATTAGGGATAACGAAAAAGGAAGGTTGGAGGTTCAGTTGAAAAACTCCCTTTTATACCTTTGTCGAACAATAAAAGTGGAGTCCTCCTTTTGTGTAATCGCCAGCTAACAATTTATATTTCGAAAAAGAAAGAAGCTGCGGAGACCGCTTCCGTCTGAAATGTGTTCGTTCTCCCATGCGTTTTTTATAGAGCATAACTCTGAAATTGGACTACTCTTTACAGCTCCGCTTTGCTCTAGACCATGATGGATTCATTTTAAAATATGCGTGCAGTGGAAACTTGGGGGGAATGAATGGCTATTGTAGACGACATTGAAGATCATGGAGCTCACCACAAACCCAGAGAAGAGTCTCTTTTTAGAAAAATTACTTGAAAAGGTCCCGGTTATTGGCTCTATTTCCATTTGAAATTATCACATTAAATGCATTTGTTGTCAACAAAATCGCCGCGTGGCTAACTGCAGAAACAACGCGACCATCCAGTTGCTCACTCGTATATAAACCCCGATCGACGCTCTCGTCACAGGCTTTAATAGCTCAGATCAATAAAGCTTCGAACACATAGATAGCAATACATTCACAGCAAATATAAATTTAAATTCGATCATTGGGATTTTAAATATTTAGTAATTTATTGTAACAAAATCCGAGAATGTTTTTTTAGAACTTTTCGAATGAAATCTCCGACTACGCTCACATTTGTATATACCCCGGGGAACCCGAGCCGTTCGCATCCAATTCTCCAGGAGACAATGCCGCAGAGACGACCTTCGTACACCAATGGACCACCTGAGTGTCCGTTGCACGCGTCCTTCTTGCCTGGCTCGCCGGCGCAGAACATTGTACGCATCGCCGTCTGTGTGCCTTGATAGTAAAATTCGCACACCGGGGCCGATACCAATGGCACGGTCACCGATCGCACTTGAGGCGACACATTGCCGTTCTCACTTGTCAGACTCCAGCCAGAGACCTGCACCATACTGCCAGCACGCAGCGAGCTGTTGCACAAACCGATTCGTTTGATATTTTTGCCTGTCAGACTGGACGCCAATCTCAGTATGGAGACGTCCATATTTAATACGCTCATATTGAATGCTTTCGATACAACAATTAGATCGACTCTCCGCCTCACAGCCTGGTCCGGCAGTCGAGTTGACCCACCAACGACAAATATTTCTCTCGGTTTCATGCCCACAACGCAATGTGCGGCCGAAACAACGAACCTGGGTGCTACCAGTGAGCCGCCGCATATGAACTTTCCATTGAGGCTCAAATAAACTAGATAGGGTACAGAGCTTATAGTAGTTACGTGTCCATCTACTATTTGGTTATCATCCTCTTCTGGCTTGACCTCCGTTGTTGTTGATATTGGTGGTGGTGACTCGGACGGTATCTGTGTATGTGTCTCTATACTCGTAACTTGGAGAATTCCAAATCCCAGCACCAGCAAACTGAATAGACTATGGAATAGCATTATATGGATGCGTATTGTACTTATTAAAACACTGATCGTTTAGTTATGTCAAAATGTATATTTCGGAAGGTTTATATAGTCGTAGCGCAAAGACTTCCCAACCGGAAATGAAATTAAATAAATTGTAAACGGATCGAGGGGCTGGCCATGAGCGCATTTACTTAAATCCATGCAAAGGTTCCATACAACATTTTTGAATGGTGATCGTATAGTCGCCGCTGGGAGTTTCGGTTTTGTGCTACGCTTCTATACCCAGATGCTACAAGATCTTTGTTTACCCGTTCGGCATTTGTACAAACACAATGGAGTTGACTCGTGTCTCGGCTAGACTGACTTTAATTAACGAATTTAGCCTTGCGTGTCTCGACAGCCAACATCAATTTCCTTTGCTTGTTCCTGCAGTTAATAGCTTGGAACAATTGCTACAATGCCACAAATTGTACAATAGACTACTTTGCTTCTTCATGTGATTGCTGGTTCTTCCTCTGTTGATCTTTACAATTCACATTTGTGTCTATTACCAAAGCAACCGCAATGAAATTCAAAATATTTTGTCGCCGGAACCGATATAAAAATATTAGAATTCTATCCTCATCTTTCAAATAAATAGGGGCATCACAATAGATCTTTCCGGTCGCAGTGTATAACACCCTTAACTATATCTATCTATCTATATTCTACTTACAATAACCTGTCGTATCTCTGATGCAGCATATTCATATATGTACGTATGTGCAAATTGCATACATACGAGGGCAGATTGATATTGAAGCTACCTAGCGCTAGATGGCAGCACAAACACAAAAACTTTTCTTTTTTAGAAATTGCGATCTGTGAAACGTCAGCTGTTAAAATTTCACCCAAATTCATCGATTAGTTTATTTGTTGTAGTCGTTTGAAGTAAGCAACTTTTGTGTTTCTTGAAAAATGGCAAAAAGTAAATTTCGTGCAGTGATTAAACACTATTATTTGAAAGGGAAAACGGCGAAAGAGACAAAAGAAAAGCTCGATAAACATTACGGTGAGTCTGCTCCGTCAGATTACATGGTAAAATATTGGATTGCTTAATTAAAACGCGGCCGAACAAGCACTGCAACAATACCATCAACAGGAAGGCCAAAAGAGGTGGTTACTGAAGAAAATATCAAGAAAATCCTCGATATCGTTATGAATGATCGCCGAGTCAAGTTGCGTGAGATTGTTGAAATGCTAAACATATCATATGAACGTGTGTTCAACATTTTGCATGAACATTTGCATATGAAAAAGCTATCGGCAAGATGGGTGCCGCGTTTGCTCAGTGTCGAACAAAAACGAGTTCGACAGACCACTTCACAGCGGTGTTTGGACATGATAAAGCGTAATCCTGTTGATTTTTGGCGTCGATTAATAACTGTTGATGAAACGTGGGTCCACCACTACACACCTGAAACCAAAAATCAATCGAAACAACGGGTGGAAGCTGGTGGAAGTGCTCCGAAGAAGGCGAAGGCAGTGAAATCGGCTGGCAAGGTTATGGCCACTGTATTTTGGGATGCACACGGAATATTGCTCATCGATTATCTTGAAAAAGGATCCACAATCACAGGAAAGTATTATCGTGCATTATTGGATCAATTGATTGATGCAATCAAGGAAAACCGACCACATTTAAAGAAGAAAAAATGCTCTTTCTTCGAGACAACGCACCGGTTCACACAGCATTAGATACGATGCTAACATTACGTGAAATATACTTCGAATAGGTTAATCATCCACCTTATAGTCCAGATTTAGCTCCTAGTGACTTTTTCCTGTTTCCAAACTTGAAAAAATGGCTCGCAGGAAAAAGATTCATCCCAAACGAAGAAGTGATTACCGAAACTAACGCGTATTTTGAGGAGTTCCCGAAATCGTATTATTCAGATGGTATAAAAAAGTTGGAATATCGTCTTACTAAGTGTGTCGAAGTAAAAGGAGACTATGTTGAGAAATAAATGGTTTTTGAAAAAAAAAAATGTTTTTTTCCTACTTAGGTAGCTTCAATATCAATCCGCCCTCGTAAGAAGTATTCAGTTCGAGCTATTCTTCTAGCAAATTAAGGTAACCAAACTTGAAACCCGCCGATCTCCATATCGATACCGACAAAATATGGTCACTAACTGAAGCGCTTGCATATCGAATTGCCACATGTGCCCGTAGAGAGTATTAATATTTATATGTTTATCAGGTGTAGATAATTTCCAGAGATTACCGAACAATTTGTAAGAGTCACCCACCTTATCATGTTCGATAAAGTCCGAAATACTATAGTCATTGGTTATATTTAACAACAGAGACTACTGATGTTGTGTTCTACATTTTAAACAAGCTCGGTTTTTGCAGTTTCCACACATCCTCATTGATTCCAAATAGCATAGTTCCCACATTTCATCTCTTAAATGGCCCAACAACAACAATAAATAAAAAAAATGCTCACTTTATTAATTTTTTATTTGCACAGTATCGTGAAGGAAAACTCGTGTGAGCTGCAAACGCCTCCTCGGCCTAGTAGGAGGCTTCCATGCTAGATCTCCTGTTCGCATCCCGCGCCAGGCCATTGATGCTACTTTACTATATTTTCTCGCCTTTCGTTGACAACTTTTGTTGTTAATTGCGAGTTCCCGTTGCCGTGTAACGATTTTTGGTTAGTTTTCTAATTTAAAGGCTTCCATTACCGCTTCAGGCCCCGTAACGTACAAAAGTATCGGTTGCAAACTGAGTATAAAGAACGTTCGTGGATTATATTGCATAACTTATTCACTTTGTTCTAATGAAAGTGACTACTGTACTACACAATGGTTGGTTTCTAAAGATATGCTAATTGTCATTACCTTGCACATAATTCCACCACCGAGACCTTCTCTGTGTCGTTCTAAGTTTCTGTACTGCCAAAGAAAGCACAAGATGCAGGTAAGACAATTCCAGAATTACTCGTAAAAAATAAATACAAGTACCGAAAGTACAAAAAATCGCATGCAACTGAAGATCCTTCAATGCTGACCTTTCTATATACCTGAACTCAACAACTTATACTTATTTATAGGCTCTATGTAGTCATTGGTATTTGCTATTACTTGCGATCGATCGTATGTGGTGTGTCTTGTCTGCAGTACTTTTGTTTAGTTGTCGGCCTCCAGTTGGGTATGATCACCTTTCTCTTGAGTTCGAAGTCTTTTATAGTGAAATAAAACGCCAATTTTGTGTACGATTGTTATTTATTTCGGTGTTTAGAAGGCCCTACCTACCGATGATGCCTTTGGATGCCATTATGTCGGCAAAACAAAATTAAATTAGACAGAAGGAGCATTGATTGCTTGATTGAGTTGTGAATCCTTTGCCTTTAAAATTGTGTAGAACATGTTCATATCTTTAGGAATGCTTCCTAATAGCTGTCCTTATGAACTTTGCGACTACTCTAACATTTGTGTAAACACCAGGGAAACCGACCTCCGCACACCCGATTCCCCATGAGACAATACCGCAGAGACGGCCTTTGAACACTAGAGGACCACCAGAATCTCCACTGCACGAGTCCTTCTTACCTGGCACAGCAGCGCAGAACATCGACCGCGTGAGTTTTTGTATCCCGGCATAGTCTGCCTTACATTTCGCCTTCGAAATCACTGGTACTCTAACTGCGCGCACTGGATTCGATACACTGCCGGATTCAGATTTCAGACCCCATCCGGAAACTTTCACTAGAGCACCCATGCGCGGGAACTTGCCGCACAATGCAATTGGTCTAATATTTTTACCAGTCATCTGAGATGACAATTTCAGTACAGAAACGTCCATGTGCAGAACCGTCAAATTAAATACGCTCGGGATGATGAATAGATCTACATCTCGGGTCTCTCCATTACCGTCTGTTAGATGAGTTGAGCCGCCATGCACCGTAAACTGTTTGGGTTTAGCACCCTTGACGCAGTGCCCAGCTGAGACAACGAATCTCGGTGCTACCAGTGCACCGCCGCATATGAAACTGCCAAATTTACGTAAGTACACCTGATAGGGAATCGTGGCTATGGTGGTAACATGTCCCCCTACTATTTTGTCCTCTTCTGTCGGTATATTAACCTCTGCTGGCGTTTGTGACTCTTCCGGCAGCTGTGTAGCCGGATGTGCCTCCTGTGGTATTTTTGGCATTCCCGTCGCCTCAGGTAGCATCTCTGTCTGTGCATTTATAACTTGTAAAATTCCAAATCCTAGCACCAGCAAACTGAACAGACTCTTGAATAACATTTTTTGTACTTCATGTACCACTGATCCAACTTAATATGTCAGAATCTGTATTACGTAAGCTTTATATACTCGCAATACAAAGGCTTCCTAACCGGAAACTGAAGCATTACAAATGTGTTCAGGGGGCAAGGGGCGAACACATGCAAGCATACTCGCACAACACCGTATTTTTGAGTGAAAATTCACATACGACTGTGTTTGTGGGTGGAGGTTTCGGTTCTACCTGTCTATTCCCAGGTGTTTTTGTTTACACATCTGCCTCCAAAGTCGAGCATTTCGTTTGCGTTAATTACAAATTCGAACCTTGAATTTCTTGAGACTTGTGTTTTTTTTTTTTGGGGTGACTTTAAATAGAAAATATTAAATGTGGATTTTTTGTTCGATTTTGTTTATAAAGCAGATAAGTAAAGCAACCACTCCATTTTCCCCCGATATTTTATATGCTGCTTTCCAGCTTCATCCCTGTGTATGAGATTGATTGGTTTACATTTCGCGTTTCAAAAACTCAAATTATATCCTTGGTACGAGTGCAATATTCAGGAGCATATTCTTAAAAGTTTTGTCTTTTGAATAAGTTATTGCACATCGTCAAGCCAGTACCTGAGTACTGATACCTATACTTTATTTTAACGACAGGTCGTTAGCAGGTAGCTATCAAATCTTATTTGGTAATTAATTGTTAATGCCAACCCTTTGGTTCGTTTCATCGCTGATTGAATCTTCAGAGCCACTCCAGTATGATTCCTCCGACCTGTCATGTGGATTTCCGAAAGCATCATTTATTGGTTTTTTTATTCTGCAGCGACTCTTGGTAGCAATAGCAAACAGCGATATGCCTCGGTTTACCAAGACGTCTTCACCTCTATTATGAATAAAATCACCGGGATATT
Source organism: Clusia tigrina (assembly GCA_920105625.2). Lineage (NCBI taxonomy): Eukaryota > Metazoa > Arthropoda > Insecta > Diptera > Clusiidae > Clusia > Clusia tigrina. Next base: position 18,966,586 of record OV050032.1, read on the forward strand.
TTTCTCCTTTCTCCACCATGGCATAGGAAATGCTATTCGGGAGCTTCAATTCGGAATAACCGCGAATACCTTCGTTTATAACGGGCGATTTGTCTCATCTTCCATAATGCTCTGGTCGGCATTGACACTGTTTCATTTTCAACATCGTTTGTATCCCTCCTCAAAGCTCCTCCCCCAGAAGAAATTGACTCTTTGAAAAATTGATTTATTTAATAAGTTTTTATTTTATTTTAAATACACATAAATACGGGTAATTAATTTATTAATTATCTGAAATGGCCCGGTTGATGAATGTGGAGGCGAAGTAGATATTTGTGTAGACCCCCGGAAAATTGGGTCGCGCACAGCCTTTTCCCCACGAAACAATACCGTACAGTTTGCCATTTAACACTAGCGGACTGCCCGAATCACGTTTGCACTTGTCCTTGCCCGGTGCCGTAGCGCAGATCATGGAGTTTGTCAAACTTATTTGGAAGCCTTTCTGGCACTGCTGCTTTGAAATGATTTTCAATTGAACCGAGCGCATTTGATCTGAATAGCTGCTGCTTTCGCTCGTTTGACCCCAACCGGTGAGCGTCATCAAATCACCAACTTTTGGGGGCTGGTTGGCCAACGCAATAGTATCAATATTGGTGCCGCGCGTCATCGTAGACGCTAGCTTCAGTACTGCCACATCCATGTTATAGGTTGGGGTGTTGTATGCTTGTGGTAAAATGATTTTTTCCACGTTTCGCATCAATCTTTTCTGCGATATGTACGTTGAACCACCATGAACGGTATACGCCGAGGCATCGTAGTCCTTCACACAATGTGCCGCGGTAACTACAAATGTGAGTGTCACTAAGGAGCCACCGCAAATAAATATATTGTATAGGCGTAAATTCACCAAATATGGAGTGCGCGCGACTGTGGTGGTTGTTCCACCAACAACTCTGGGCTCTACCTGCGCATTGGCACATAGGTCGTGGAAAGACCAAAGTCCTGCTAACAGCAGGATCAGAAAATTCGGTAGTTTCTTTAGCCACATGTTATTCTTCTAGTCACGTTTAGTACTGCATCTGAAGTTCAGGGCCTTAACTTGAATAGCGTGTTGTCTGATAGAATAATTCTCGAAGTTAAAACTGAACGGATTCAGGGATAAGATTATAGCACACTCACATTGGATGCCAGAAAACAGTATCCAGTTGTGAGGCAAGCCACTGCTGATTCTGACATGTTTCTATTTCTTCTTTTAATATTACCAGAAGTGATAAAGCGCTGGCCTACCACAGGGGACCAGCTAGGGTGAAGAGGTCATCACTTCAAAGGGCTCACTATTATGTAGTACAGCCTGCAAGTTTGTGGAGTAAGTGTGCCAATTGTGCAACCTGAAGCTTGGCTGTGTTCAAGTTTCACATGTTTAGCTTTTGTGCTACTCCTGCCATCCCCAAATCCGTGATGTCCAATTTAATTAATTGCCGAAAGAATAAAGTATATTTGCCTTTCGAAGGAAACCATTTGAGTCAATTTAACAACACACGCATTTTTTTTTTTTTGTTCTTTCTCTCTGCCTTCTCTCCTCTCCAGTCTATCTTCTTTCTATAAGCACAGTTCAAATCATCCATACTTCTGAACTTAAATCTTGTTATTCGCTTTATATTTCAGCTCTAATTATATAAAAAAGTGTTTCAGATGTTATTTCGGTCGACATGAGCGCAATAAATATTGCGCAGTATGCTTCTAATAGACACAATACAATGATGCATTGTTTTGCGTTGTGGAATGGTCTGCTAAAATTGACTTCAAAGTACTCTATGCCCAGAACAGAAGTGAGCGAGAACCATGAATTCAAAATTTGAACTGATATCCTGCAGTCCAATAATGAGAACGCTTCCAATTACTTCATGTGTGTGTTATGGACGGTTTCATAAGCGTCACTCCAGCGTTCTCATGTCATAGCATTTTCTCTCTCTATGATAGAGTTAATTCATATAAGATCACAGTTGCCCACCACACTGAACCCGCACAACAATTTCAAGAATATCATCACACAAAAAGGAGAGGAAGGGATTCAAACCACATCAAAGTAAGATGAGGTGGCCAAGAAGAAAATGCACATAAAATGTTTTGGAATTTGCACACTTCTCCGTGGAAGGATCGATCCTTATGAGAAGTCAGCGGCAAAAATAAATATTTTAATGAATGTTTGTTGTACAAAGCCCCTTTACAAGTAATTGACCCAGTCAGTCCGAATCCAACATATTTACTCGTCAGCCCAATTTCTATATTAAAAACATCACTCGATTATTCAACCTTAGCAACAGTCTTTGTTTATTTATCGTTTATACATGCATACATTGATTAAATTACCAAGATTAACATACTATATGTATCTTGATTCTTGGATTGTGATGCGCTATTGGGACCCAGCACTCTATTGGCAATGCCGTTTTGCAATATCTTCGATCCATGATCTGACTTCTTTTATGTTCACATATACACCCGGAGTCTCGCTTCGTCCACATTCGTATCCTTTTCCCCACGAAACCACACCCACAAGTTGTCCATTATTGTTCACAGCTGGTCCTCCCGAGTCCGCCGAACAAGCATCTTTGCGACCCGGCATAGATGCACAAAACATTGCCTTAGTAACGTTGCGGTAATCCTTGTACAGGTTCTGACATTTCTTTTGTGGCATCACACGTAACTGAACAGTGCGCATTTGGTTGGAAGGATTTGTAGCCGTTTCACTTGTAAGACCCCAGCCAGAAACTTGCACCAGTTGGTCGGCGGAAGGTGTCGCCTCACCTAATGCAATGGTATCGATGTGTACTCCTTTTAGAATTGTTTTCAGTACGAAGACTGCCACATCGTGATCCAAGGTTTTGTTCGTAAACTGGCGCGGCACAAATATTTGGCCCACACCACGACTATTGCGGAAATCGCTCAGATAGGTCACTCCACCACGCACCGTGAAATCCTGAGGCAGACCGGCTTTCACACAATGCGCCGCCGTCAGCACACATTTGGGGGTTATCAAGGAGCCACCGCATTCGAAGATGCCACTGCGCCGTATATTTACAAGGTAGGGAATATGCTCGACCTTGGTTAAATCACCGCCAACAATACGAGCTGAGACTTGCGGCACTGCCTCGTCAACGGCATTATTTGCACCTTCATTGAAGGCCAGTAGAAATCTAACCAACATTTGCCACATAGCGCTACTATTGGGGCGCACGCACTTCCACTGCGTGTATAGATCGATCGCCAACTAATTGCGGTCTCAACTCAATCGATTCTTATTTATACAACCAGCTTCCATGAATGCGCCTACTTCAAGGTGTACAAATAGAAAAACACACACAATTAGCTCTTACGTTGCTCGTGAGCAATTGCAGCAAGCTCTGTAACGATACAATACTGGGGTGTACTTATACAGCACGAGCTGTTACAAGACACTGACCTGGAAAAGTATTCTCTTTCACATTGAGAAGTTCAACTGCAATGAAGTCTTGTTTCAAGAGGATTCCTTGAAACAACGTTGAAAGGCCCATCGACAGCCAGGTGTCGCCTTCCTCTCTGTTATTATCGGTGATCGTATAGATCAAAAGTCAAAATGGCCTTTTCTTGACTTAAAAATCAGTACTTCTCCAGTGGGTACTTCGTGCCAGTAAAAAAAACACTCTCCCTAGGTCTTGCTCCGTGTTTTCACTAATCGTAAATGGTCAAATCCTGTTCTGAATATACGAGGAACGCCCCGGGCATTATTTGTGCTTTGAGCGTACAAATAAGATGGTTACTAGATGTGATCCAAAATGAAGTTGGGTTTCGGTAGCTTCTATATTTGTAAATGGTTTGATTGAAGGAGCATCTAAATTTCGCTGTTTGAATATTTGTATCGCTTTTCATCACTCTCCACTTCCCGTTTCAGCGTTCCTAGCCACTGACATATCTCCAAGCCGTCAAAAGTTGCACTCGCACATACAAATCGACATCGGGGACTTGTCCATGCAGGGCTTGAATACAATATCGTTTTATCTGTTCAGTCTGGTGGAGGCCGAAATCACTCTGCAGCAAAAAGTGTGGTACACCATAGACATCGGACGTCCGAAAATTTCATCACTAGTCGCAATCAACGACAGTCTCACGCCGAACAGCGCCGACACTTCGCCGGAGAATGCGCGCACATTCGGTGACGAAGAGGCGAGTTCAGCGCCCGTAGTGGCGCCGGTAGAAATCGAGTTCATCGACGAAAGTCGTCTGAGGAAGACGAAAGAGGACACGTTCAGCGTGAAATGCGAACTCGAATTTAAATTCGAGGGACGCTTCTACACGCTTAGCAGGATGCCGCTGAGGAAGATCTATCGAAGTGAGAATTTTTTATTCCGCGCCAACATCGAAGTGCAAACGGAAAGCGCCGTGGATATACTCGAAACCTACTTCATCTGTGTAAGTATATTTGTGTCAGTGCGAGTGTTACTTAATATTACTTTAATGTTTCGCTTTGACATCCTTCCAGGATCACAACTTAGTGCAGTCGACGTACAGCTTCAGGCGAAAAACATTCACCAGCGCTTATCAGAAAGGGGAAAAACTGGAAGACGTGATTGTGTTGCGCGCCAACGCCACTCTGGATAACTGGATTACAGCCAAGGAATTGGAAAGACAGCAAAGCGATCCACTGTTGAGTGTGTTCCGGCGGTCGCACAACACTCAGAAGCACAACCACCCCGTCTCTACTCCAATTAAGAATGATGCCTTAAGCGGTGCGGTTACTACACCCAGCTCGCACATGAACAAAAGCCTTATGTCAAAGATAGCAACGACTATGACAATAATAAGCAACACTGCCAGCTCCAACTCACTCATGGTGACCAGCCAAAGTTCCAATCTGAGTTCATCAACGATATCGGACGATGGCGGCAAAACCGCGTTGACTTCCATGTCGGGCACTGAGACTGACCAGAGCGAATATGCTGCGCAAACATCGAAATCTGTCAGCACGCGACTGGTCTTCAATAAAGCCATGGAGGCCATACAGGCCACGGGTCACTGTCGCGGCTTCATTAAGAGCGTCTTAACAGCAGATCCGCCGCAGCACCATCAGCATGCGCCGCCCCCAATCTTCGGTGTCTACTGCATTAAGTGGCGTCGTAGTGGCAGCAAGGAGGAAAACGAGTCGAAATTCGTTATAGATGGCATGGACGTAGCAGAGCCACCTCTGAATATTTACTGTTCCATCGAAGAGAAGATGTTTGTCAAAATGCCGATGACATTCAAGGTGACACTGAAGAATCCCACACCCAAAGTGCAGCACCTGATAGCCACGCTAAGCATCAGCAATGCCGACAACTTCATCTGCTCCGGGCACAAGCAGGTTCGTATAAGTAACTGATTAGTTATGCCCAGCGGAAAACAGGCACCACAAATGACCCCCTCCCCCGAAACTATTTTCAGCTCGATATTACCATCTTTGCCTACGGCGAAATGGAGCTCGTTTACAATCTGTATCCCCTGTGCGTGGGTTGGCAAAAGTTACCTGAACTAGCATTGGAGTACAATGCGTTCGCGGATCCCAGTAAGGATGAAGCACAGAACAATTTGCTCAGCGAACTGGTGCAACGCTCCATACCCAAACAGGTGTTTGTGTTGGTGAGTTTCTCTAGACAATTAATTCGAAACAGTTTTTTACACAATTTTCTCTCCTTTAATTCAAAAAAATTCCACTTCGCAGCCACCTCTGAAGCAGCAAATCAAATAAATTCAAGTACATACAAATAATGGAACAATTAGTAAAACTCAGCAATACATAAAGCGTTAAGATATTTGTAAATTGTTGGTAGATTACGCATATATATAAATATATACAGATATTTTTAATAAGCTGCAAGGTGAGTCGCAAAAATAATCGAACTTTGGGCCGCTCTACAGACAAGCAAAAACTATAAATAAGATTAACTTCCCGACATCACTTAAGCGAAATGAAACTCTTATGCAACGCTCTGTTGTAATCCTTCTGCATACTCCCTCAACGTTGGGCCAGTGAGTGCGCTAACCGGTCTTTGGTCCCACTTTTTATACAAGAAATACATGCAGGGCGCATGGGACCGGCAGTGAAATTTTTAGTTTTGAATCAGTAATAAACGCAAATCGAAAAATGAGTGCCATCCAAATGTTGGAAGTGCATGAGGCCCAGCATGCACCGTTGGAGTGACTGCGATTTCCAAAACAACGCGATGTGAAAACCACAAAGTTTCAACTTCAAAAACGCAATAGTCTAAGCAATACAATCGTAATATATGTACATATATTTAAATAAACGCTTATATATATTTATGAATATTCAGTTTTTGGAAGAATATTCCAAATCGCAGATTGTGGACAATAACTATAAACAGATTCAAGAGTAATATTCAATGTGAAGCAATAACTTAAAGTCTAAACTGTGTCTTTCCTGCGGGGAAGTGAAACAATGAACTTATCGATTGTATTTTTACTCTGGTCCATACCGAGCCATTCTTTCTTGGTTGTAGTCATGGTGGAATTACTTTACATGGTAATGCAAAGGAGGAGAGAACGACAGATTTGATCTCGGTATTGCAGAGAAAATAAAGTGCATTACCTCAACTGAGTTTCGCACACATCCAACAACACTGTTTGTAGATATATTTGAGCCTTGCTTACAACAAACTGCTAAGTTGGACAGCAGCGAGATCCGGAATTAAAATTGAAAACGTTGGACCACTGTGGAAAGTAACTAAGTAACCATAGCAAAATTTTTACCAGGTAAAAGTCTAAGAGAGAGTGGCGTTTCAACCCTAAAAAAAATTATAGAGCAGGAAATTCAAACAGATCCAATTCACATCCATCCAACGTTATTGTTTTATCAATAATATTACTATTTTGTTGAATGTTTTTGTTGTATTTTGACCAAAAGAACACACTCAATTCTCTCTTGCCATGTTTTTAAAGGCACTCAATGCGGGTGGGGATAGAACACTCATCAGGCCGCCATCCACTCTTTTCACACACAAACAAACACACACACAAACACACGCACTCAGTGAAGCCAAAAATTGGCCGTATAAAAGTGCTTTAATATTAACACCAACGAGAACATGTGTACGACTTAAGGTAGGACCAAAATAGACGAGACGTGACGATAGCGATTGGACGAACGTCTGCACTCGTTACGTTGATTTTGGCATTTAACCCAAAATGTGACGCTATCAAACGCATCGATGGATGGCTTTTTACATAAATTCCGGACTCATCCCTCACAGCGGCGATTTAATTGTAGCAAAATTCCGTCATTTTAATTTTAATTTTTTGATAAAATAACAATAGTGTCAACAAAGTAGTCGCTGTGACGAGTAGCAGACGTTTGCAGTTCGGTTCTTACGGAACCGATCGTCACGTCTTTTCGTGTTTTGTTCAGTTTCGATCAAATACGTATGGTCATTTTGGCTATTAGCATTGATTCACATATGCTCGAACTTACTCGTCACGTTTCGTCTCGTCTATTTTGGTCGGCCCTTTATGTGTCTAGGCTAAGTGTGTGAGTATGTGAGTGGGAATGGCATCAATCGTTATTTACATGGCAGGTAAGCGTTCACAGCGTATTTGCTCATAAATGGCGTGACATTTTCTTCAACATCGCACATAGGATTTAGAAAATCACAACGAAAAACTGAATTATTTTTGCGATGCACCTTGTAAATGCAAACATAAATAAACATTTCAATTATGAATGACTCTACTCTTGTTCTATCCTTGGCTTTCTGTAAAAATACTTCTCATATTGTATAATTTATATTTCTATATATATCTTGTTAAGCGTGTACTCTGTGCATATGCCTGCGTATGTTTACGTAGCATAAAATTTTGTTAAAAAATAGTATTTTTCCAAACGAAGTCCATTTAAATAAAATGTACGTATTGTAAATCTAATTTAAGAGGAAACTGTAATTAGTTGTGTTACAATATAACAAATGTAATAAATAAAACTAATTTAATACAAGGGTATTTTCATATGCACGATTCCCGTTACGCATTATATATATATATATATATATATATATATATATATATATATATATATATATATATATATATATATATATATGTATATATATATATATATATATATATATATATATATATATATATCTATATAATTTATGTATATATATATATATATATATATATATATATATATATATATTGATTTCTAGTTTAGTGATTAGTTTCTCTCTCGTCTTTAAAACTTCTGTCATTTGTTGTTGTTGGCAAATTTAAAGACACCTTTTCTTTGGCTGCGGTTTTTACTCTGCAAAGAGGAAAAGATAAGGAGATATATACAAACAGATTTGGAATTAGCGTAATAAAGTCACTGCGTGCACACTCACCGCTAATCGATTACCGAATAACATTTTGGCTTTGTCCTCCTCCTGAGGCGACGCTCTGTCGCCCGCCAGCAATAACGGTTGTCGCCGATGTATCTGTAGCTTCTGCTTGATCGCTTGCGAAAATATGACACGCCTGCTATCAGTCTTCATGGAGAGTAGCAAGTCCAGCCAGGTCCAAGTAACATTGTGATACTCCAGCGTGGGTATAATTAGCGAGAAATCCGTTATGTCCTCGATATTCTTTTCCTTGTTCCCTTTATAGCTAACGCGTACAGGCACTTCCGGTATTTTTATATAAATAAATAATTTATTTTTCTCCGCTCGCTCCTTCATTTTCTCCACGTCGTCCTTTTCTATTTTTATATAAAACTCTGAATCCTTGCTCGGTTTTTTGGCTCTTGATGGTCTCTTCGCCGTCTTCGGTTGTGCCAGTGACGATGACGAAGAACTCGATGAATTTTCCTCGATATCATCGGCAATTTCCGTTTCGGAAGCGTCGCGATCGGGAAAGCAGAACTTTAGCATGGTGCTGTAGAACTTCTTTGTTATTGCTATTGTAATGGGAGCCACATTGATTTCGAAGTGCTCCTTCACCGAGATCCCTCCCACAGGGGGCTTCTCGCGGCAAAACACTCGCAGCACACGTTTGTGTGTGTCCACAGGCATGTCCTTCTGCGTTTCGGTGGGCACCATCACTTCGCGGTAAATTTCGCGCGGTATTAAATTGTTCATGCGTATGTAGCCCAGCTCCAGCAAATGCTCAACCGAGTCGTCGCTCTTTGATTTTTTCGTGTACAAGAATCCGCTTAGCACCAAATCGGCAATACCGATCTGTCCATCGGTCTCAGTGAGGCGCCACTGAGCGCGTTTAAAGCATATTTCGTTCGCTCGCACTATGGTCAGAGATTTTCCTGACCGTACCTGAAAGAAACCAAAACGAACAGCCATTAACCCATTATCTACAAATTGACTCATTCTAGATCATTCCGTCAGCTTACACTTGATATTTTACTCAATTGAGACAACTGCGTCTCCTTGTAGCAGAGCAGCATCATGTCCAACTCCTCACTCAGTGTGTTGAGCTCCTCTTTGCTCTCTCGAATTTGCTTCTGCACCCGCTGAAACTCGTGTCTTAATTCTAGCGTATCACCTTCCTCGGCACGATCTTTACCGATCATATGTATGTCTTTTTCCAACGAGCGTATCTTCATCAGCAGACTGCGGATGAGTGTCTGCTTCTGCTGTATCGGACGCTTTTGATCTTCAGTCGAGTGCAGTTGTAGTTGAAATCGCATGCGCGCCAATTTCTCAAGCGCCTGCTTCTTCTGCGGTTCCACGTAGAGCAATAAATTGTTGACGATGTCCAGAATCATGGCGTACTGCACGGAGTTCGTGCACACGTTCAAATTATGATGCATGAGTGTAAACGCGTCAATGGGATCGTCTTGTTTCTCCCACGGCGTTAGCGTTTCCTCCGAGGGAGGCGGGGGCACTTCTGTGATTGAATTGGGATCAATGGTGTCGCCGTAACTGACGTAGAAGAATTCGCATTTGCAGCGCGACACAATACGCTGCAGCTGTACCGGCTGAGTCTCGCCGGAATTTTCATCGGAGGAAGCACCCACAGTCTCGGACACAACACCACCGACACTGCGCCCACTGCCCACGAGGTGCGGTATATCCGGCAAATCGTGAATGACGGTATCATTTTTGTCCTTATGAGGCATTTACAGCATTAGAAAAATGGAAGAAATGTCCTACAGTTATTTACTGCTTACCTGTATGTTGTCCACGGTCAACCACATTATTTCCTTCTCCAGCAGCGAGTCATTCTCCCCAGCACTGACGGTGGCGTAGTACTGCATGCACTCCAGGAGACCCTTCCACGTCGTCTTCGACACAAGGGATCTATCACGCCAAACAGCGCGATGAACTCGTTGCAAAATCTCTGCTTTGGCTGCACTGATGATAACATATCCAGACGTTTCGCAGCCCTTCAGCAGGACCTGCGAATTCACCAGCGAGATCGACCAGTTTTCATGTATGACGTCCTGCGACGAGCATGCCTGTAGCCCTTGCAAGCGCAACTGACGCGTCTGAGTCTGATCATCACTGTACACATTGAACTTGTGGTCGGCCTCAGCGATCAATTGCTGCAGCATCACGGTGGCAGGACTTGCGGGCTGGGGTTTTTTGCCGCCAGCCGAAGTTGCAACTGAAATAAAGTTAACTAATTTTAGATTGCACAAAGGCAATTGCCAAAAGAGGACGCTCACTTGACAGGCCCTCGGCTGAAGTGCTGGCCAAAGCGATCGTGCTGTCCCTGCGCTTGTTCTTGGTGTTGCCCTCCTTACGGTATCCCTTAACCGCCTCCGTCGACAAGTTGTTTTTTAGCTTTTGTGACTTCATGAACGAGTCGAACAGTGCGAATGCCACGTCGCGATTGTTCTTGGTCCACGCTCCTTTCAAATCGTAAACGACCAACTTATGCGTGGGCGTAGTGGTTTTAACTTTGCCGTCCTCTTCTGTGGCGGTGGTTTGTATGAGCGCCTCACGTCCATAGGAGACCTTCGCCACACTAAGAAAATAGAAACGCACTATTTTGAACGCATCCGATACAGTGGCAATGTTCTCCGTACTGTTGCCCAATTTCTCAGTGAGTATGCTTTTCAGCCAAATTTCAGCATCGTTCAACTCGCAGTTCATATACACCGTGGACCAATCGGCGCGCGGCCTGTGGATCAGGCCGTCATCGATCGGACTCAGGGAGAGACAATACTCGGAACTAAATGTCACGCGACCGCCGTTTAACTGGAAACCTTTGTGCAGTGCATGTGACATCCAATAAAGAACCTGAAATCGATGAAGGCTCATTTGAAGGTTCGCCTTCTTGTAGTGGCGACTGAGTTGCATCTTTCGCGGACGCACGTTATTGAAAACAGGACCACGCCTTGTGGGACGCGTCACACCGGACAATATTAGCTTGAGACTCTCAAACCAGCGCAGGGTACTGCCGTACAATACTAAACTAGGAATATCGATTTCAACTTCATCGCCGGGAAGGGGTTTTGTTTCGAAGGAGATCCAAATGTTCAAATTAAGTGATCGAAAAGCACGAAAAGAATCGTGCACTTGGTTGCTGGAATACTCTGGTAGTTTGTCGGGAGCGCAAGGCATTACTGCGTGATGATCATTTGGGTTCGCCAGGCAAACCCAATTCAATTTGAATGTTAGCTTTAAATTGGGAAAGTGCAAGAGTCGGCAATCGTCATAGCGCGAGGCCGTGCGCACAGTGACCTAAAATAGTGGTTCCTGCAGTGCGGATTTGACAAAAAATTAATTGGCTTACATTCAACTCTCCTTTAAACATGATCTTTGCATTCGTCCAAACAATCCCCGCGCTATTCCACGTCAGCTCCATTTCTTCGGTTGTATTGTAAGGGTCCAACGAAGCGTGCAGCAGCACTGTAAACTGCTTCACAATCATTGTCAAACGACCGTGAAAGAGTAGGCGCATCTTATCCCAAAAAGGCAACGGTGGGCTGGGGTCCTTGGACGGTGCCGATATTTTTTCAAAGCTCAAATTACACTGCGCCATCACCGGCTCCCAGCACGGCCCGAAAGCGTAGCTGCAGAAGTCCAGTTCACAGTCAAAGTCATGGTAAAACTTTAAAGAAGTCATGCTGCGTTGCACCACATCGTTGCCAAACGGTTCGCCCACTTCGATGGTGACATCACGCTTGGCCCGTTTAGACGCCACTTGTTCGGCGCCACACAAATTACCAAAAAGTCGCATCGATTTGACACAAAACATGGGCTGTGGAAAATCCCTACAAAAAATATAGCTACAGACGCACTTGGCAACACTTCAACGTACCGTAACATGAATTTCCACTCTGTGCAGCTGACATTGACGCTGCGGCACCACAATGTGACAAACTTCAACTCCTTCTCGGGCCATGGACTCTCCGAGTCGATGTCACGCAGGATTTGCGTAACGTTGTCGGTGCCATGAATGGTTGGGTCGGCCATAGCCATTATACGTACGTCACTCATAATCCAAGCCAAGAGACGAGTTCGCACAGGACCGCTTTCTCTAATTTTCTTCGAACGCTGTATATAAATCTCGGAATTCTTCTTTATTAAGTTTGCGTAAAGGCTCTGTATGGTGCCCGCTGGCACCAGAAGCCTCTCTGAGCACCGTTCGGCGATCTTCTTGTCGAATAGTGCCTTCCGCTTCACACTTTCCAAATACTCGTCGACTAGAAGCACATAGTTGTCCCGCAATTTGACCTCGAACGGGTCATCACTTATTTCTAACAGGAACTCTTTGATCTGACGAAATAAGGCCACAATTGTAGGATTAAACTTTGGTAATAAAAGAACTCACTTGTATGACCATATCAGTCGGCAAAGGCGACTGGAGTGTGAAGGGTTTCTTCTTGTAGTTGTGCACCATTTTCAGCCACTTAAAATGCGAAACGAATTGATTCTGGACAGCGTCGTAAAAGTCGTGATCGTATGGGAAAATAGCCTGTAAATATTACATTGGCAAATGTGAACCAGATTGCATACATTTGCGAATTTCATGCTTGCAGCATACCTACCTCAAAAAGCCGAATCGTAGTCACCCACACTTTATTCGTCTGAAGCTCGAATTGTTCGCAGTTTGTGCGCATCTGTGTCAACATATCCAGTTTCGTCAACGAGTGTACATCGACATCCTTGAATGTAATTATATGCTGGTCGTCGATTTTAATAAATATGTTCTCAGCGGAGATGTAATTGTCCTCCTTATGGCTGAAGAATAAGTTCTCTACGAACCACTGCATCGAATGCCGCTCGGATAGTTTGATATCAAATACTATGCTGCGCTTCGCAAAGATTTCTATAACCACTTTTATGTTCTCACTCCCCTCAATGGGAGTGTCGGGTGGTCGCTGTGGCAATGCCATGCTGGCCTTCAGATCTTTCATGTCGCGTGCCAAGGTCAGCATGTGCATGTGCAGATTAGAGTTCCACATTGCCTGAATGGTGCCCGGAAGGTAAACTGCCACTTTCGCATACTTGTTGTCGAACTTTTCGTAGTCGATACGTATTAGTTTGCACGTGGCGAAAATATCCGTAAAATCGGTTAGACACAGCGAAGAAGACATCATGGACCGCATGATAGCCATTTGGCATTCCTCCAGCTTATAGTTGGAAGTTTGCGGCGTTCGAGAGAGTATTAATTCTGAAAAGCTCAGCAGCAAACAAGCCTGATGGTGGTTTATGAAATAGGCCGTAATGTCCTTAACTTTGGCAGAGACCAGTAAACCGGGCATTGACGTTCCGTTGTTCGGATCTGTTCGTAAACCGAATAACGCGTCTGTGTCCTCACTCAGTCCGCCGTACATTTTAATGCAATCCACTGACTTGGCAATGAACTGCGATAAATTCATGCTGTACTCCGTACGCAAAGTGTGTATAGAAACCTCCAGTTTGGTTACGTTAGCGTATGAGCTAATTTTCACCAAGCTAACCCCCAGGAAAAACGGAGAACCTGGTGAATGCGATTTTTTCAAATTATTTGTGTCGTTTATGGCGTTTCCCAATGACCACCAAAGCGACTCAATCATAAGCTCGGTGCTCCAGTGCCGCTGATTGAAGAGCATATTCAAAAATTTGTTTTTATACAGACAGTTATGCGTTTCCTCGAATTGCTCAAGTAGCAAGCGAGTGTGACTGACACTCATGGCGGCGTTCTCCTCATCCAGTTTCAAATGCAACGACACATTCCACAGTTCAGCACAACCTGAAACGAAACTGATTTATATGTTCTTAACACACATCATGAACGCTGACACTACCTTTCACCACAATTCGCTTCATTATCCATTCAATTAGACCATTATTACCGTGGTCGGCAGACGTGTAAGAGCAATCAATGCCAAATTGGTTCTGTAATGCAGGGTACTGGTTTAACAGAAGGCGCTGATTACTAAAGTAATCTCTGGACAGAAAGTTGTTGTGCACCCAGTCATAAATCTCGCTGTGATTGTAGATTATTTGGAATGTTTTGAGCTTAACGTAAAGATTTATGACATCATTCTCCAACTACATGATCATAATACATACTTAAAGTTTGTTTTATTTATTGCAGAAGATAACAGGGAAACTTACTACTGAATCAATGGTGAACTCTTCGATGAAAAGCAATTTCTCGTACTCTGTGTCTATGTCCAAATGCTGTAACCGGATTTTGGTAAAGAGATTGGGCAGATGCACATTTTCATTCTCAGCTATTGAATCGAATCTGCCATTAATCTAAAAGAACAAATTACTCCTTACTTCCATGTTTGAGTACGGTTGAATAACAATGCCTCACGCTAAGTAGTTGCATTTTGGCAATGAAGTCATTTTGCGAATTCTCCTTTACGGAGGAAAACGTGGCCGCCTTAATCACGATGTCAAAATTCTTCGGAATAATTGGGGCAATTTTCTGAAATGACTCATTGTTATAGCTCCCCGACTGTGGTGGACTAATGCGTTTCCTATTGATTTTTGACCCACTGCTTGGTTTCGTGACGTGCTTCGTCTCGAGCAGAAAATCGTAAAGACCGCTATGTACCGTTGACTTGGCATTAGTCATGGACAGCGATAATTTCTGTAAATTGTTCCAATTAAAGCGCTGAATTAGTTCCCAAAGTTCAATCTTACATCCATTGAAATTGGTGCATGTGCAATCAGAGTAGCGTCCAGGGCAAGATCAAAGCTTATCTCACCTAAACAAGGTTGAATTTTATTCAGGTTCTCCAGTGATTGCCGTCGCGAAGGGGAATGTCGTAGTATTTTTGCCTTAAACCAAAAATTCATAATCAGATTTATACCCATTAAATACAAGGCTGCAGTACATGAGATAAACAAGAATAGACAGGAACACGTCGGAACACGTCACGCTGAAAGGATCTAAGCTTAAGCTTAAAATTTCATTACGACATCTTATAGACGGTACGGAAACCATCCAACCCTTCTAGAGTTATACATTGAAATCTAACAAATAATAGTCCCATTTATCCTGTTTCCTTCTTACTTGTCTCATATACCCATCATGATTCATATGCATAACACTTACTTGGGCTTCAGTGAGTGCCGCATTGACAAGCAGCGCTTTTGCGTGCACAACACTGCCATCAAGGTGTAACTCCTTAGCGGTGGCGTGCATGAACCAGCCTGGGTCGAAGTCATTGTTCATCAGCAATACGGAGAGATTATTGACGTGAACGGCCATAAACTAAAACAAAAGCAATTAATAGTACTTATGTAGATTAATGGGAAGAGGCAATTGGAGACGCGCCTACCTGCGTAAAGGTAAGTATGAATGGGGGCACTTTCGCCTGACGAAAGTCCGGCACTCCCTTGATAATTTCCTCGTGAGTGGGTTCTTGAACATCGGGGTCGTTCTGGACATCAGAGACCTCATCACTCTGCTTTTGTATGTCCTTGTTGATGCGTATACCTCGAATGTATATAGACAACAACTTGGTCACATCTGTAGTGAAGAAGCTGCTACGCAAACATACCTCCTCTATTTGCTACAAGACAATCAGACAGGTTCAATAGTCGATTTATTTTATTAGTGCTCACCACTCTCGGTTTGTGCCTATAGAAAAAAGTGACTTACCACAGAAAACCCACTTTTGCTAATCTGTACGTCCTTCAGCGAGGGATACGGCAAACTAATGCGACCAATTCGGACTTTTACTTTGAATTTCTGTACCAGATACAATCCTATGGACTTTGGGAGTACCCTGTGTTGGATAATGCACACGAAAACAATGATGTGTCATCAATTAATATATATTCGAATCTAGTGTAGTACTCACCAATAAACTATCAAAAATGAGAACAGTGCAAGAATCAACAATTTCAACAGCATTATTACGTTGCGCCCCGACTAGAAAAACATTTTAAAATCTACGATATGTTGAGGATGAGGCAATGCCAGTTTCAGATGATTCGTGTCTACAAAAAATTCCGTTTGCTAAGTCTATTCGCAGAACGCAACACACTATTGAACATTTTAATTAAAGCTTCCTTATTTCGCCAATTCAGTGGATCTCTCTTTAAACAATAATAAATACTTCAGACTATTTTGTTTTCACAAATCACAATACATTGTTTTTTGATCGACATATTCAGTCACTCGAAAGAAAGCGAAAGCGCCGTCAGATTAATCATATGAGTGAGCGAAGGTATGCTAAAAAGAGACACACATTTAACATAATCATAAAGTAACCCTCACACGATCAATTTGTCAATTCACAAATTCATTATATTTATTTATACTCGTATTTTTAAAGAGAGGACTCACAATAAATTAATTAACTTTTAATTGAGGGAGATTACAACTACCGTCAATTTAGTACGGAGGAAGGCAGCTTCTCTATTAAGCTATTGCTATAACTGTCACTGTTGATTTTGCCAATCTCTTGGTATTGCATTTTTGGTTCATTAACATAAACAACTGGGTACTGTTCTTTTTACACTATAAACAAAAATATAAATATTGAAAGTCCAAAACAACAGCAAATCCTATGTATCGTCTGTCTTTAATTGTTGATTTAAAATGCTAATAGACAAACAACTATTTTTGTATTTTGTTTACGACACAGCGACGATTTTTCTATTGTACTATTGCTTGATATGTTGTGTGCGCCTTTAGTACTAAGGGAATTAAATTAAAACTCTATTTGCCACTACTTCCATGCTTTCAAATCTAATCAAATATTCATATGGCAGTAGAGTTGAACTGAACTCGGTTAGACTCAGTTAAATATTTCATTCACCCGTGTATGGTGCGGACAACACCCACATAACATAAAGAACATATGCATGTTGCATTCATGCGCTCTTCGGTTTTCCAACCGTTGTAGAATTCATACAGTGTGTTTGAACTAGCATACTAAGCGGATGCTATATTTCAAAGCTGAACATGTCAAACTGTAGCTGTTGGTCAGCTCTGGGATGAGTGGTAAAATTTTCTGTTTTTTTGTTATTATTTCAAAAAGAAAATTAAAACCTATTACTTTGTTATTTTACAGCTTCAGTTTTTTTCTGTTTATGTATACACGATCTTCAATTTCATAATCCGTTATGCTTAAACACGACTTATATTATTTTAAAATAAAATTGGACCAATTAGTGTTGACTATATATACATATATATATATATACTCGTATATAACATATACTTGTAGTTATCATAGAAATATAATATATATGCTAAAGAATCTATAAATTTTTTTGCATTACGTACATATACACAAGTACATATATTTTGGAATAAATAAGTTTTTTTGGATGTGTACTCTTTTTGTACGTATTGTTTTGTGTTATTGTAAAAATGTTATTTGTTCAAATGTTCCAAGCATATTTGTGAACTGCCATACGCACATCTATTGGCAATGATACCAAACACAGCTCGGTGGTTCGATTCGAACTCGGAACCCTCAGCTCGGTGCAGGCGCTTGTTAAAGAAAAAATAGCACTTGGCGCGTGCCAAATGCTCTCAGGTCGGGACAAGTGCAAAAATATTCATTCAAAAATGCCCTTACTCGAGTGCAAGAGCCTAATCTTGGCTCTCAAATGAGCGCACGCGAGCTTTTCCGTGTGAAACAAAAACAATGACTCCATTCTCACAGTCCATCGGATACCCAACCAATCTGAATTCTCCGAATTCTTTCTAACCAGCGGAAATTTTCTTCGCTACCGTACTCAACACTTGTACAGCTCAGGGCACACCTGAAAGGTAGTCGCAAGGAAGCATTTCTCTTCTTCTTGTTTTCGTTTTGACGTTTCCTCAAAAGCTTCGAAGCTTTTATTTCAGATCAGGGTTGTAAACAAAGTTTGAAACAGGATACATCTAAATAGTTAGTGCACACTGCTAATAAGAAAACAATGTTATAAAATAAAAAATTAATACTTTATTGGATATACTCTCTTGTTGTTGCATTTCTACATATATTCAATATTGGGGGTATTTTCACAAGAATTATTGCTTTAAATGATACAACTTTGCTGACATTGGAAGTGGGCCCTGCTGTCTATTTGTATGCGTATTATTTATAAGTATCCAATGCGTTTGAACTGCGTTTTATTTGCATGGGCTCTTGTGATTTCGGCAGTGCATTATTTCGCTTCTGTGCATAATCCTCATAGTTCTTAACTGTAAGTAAATAATTATCAAAAATTTAAGCTGCCTGGAAATTAGCAATTATACCATTTAGTTGCAGCTCCTGTTGGGGGGTTGAATTAGGATGCCGCATTTGCGTTAAATTGAATAAATAAATTACGTGTCTGCTTTTCCTAAATAATAAATAATTGTAAAAAAAGTTTAACATTTTTATAAGAAAACCATTTGTTACCTTTGGCCAAGATTCTTCTAAAATTCACTGCACATGCATATTGTTATTCACTGCCGCTGGCGGCTGCCTATTGTCACTTGGTACCCCTCCCACACAATATTGTGTACAGCGGCAGTAGTCGGGCCACTTGTTCCACTGATCCGCTAGCACACACAATATTAAACATTTTTTCATTTAAACATTTTTACAATTCCACTTAATTTAAACATTTTTACTTTTGCACATAATTTAATTTTGCAGAAATCTCTGTTTTACATTTATTAAATTTAATCTAATTTTCCTCACTATCAAAATCGCAAAATCTTAATTCAAATTCAAATCCAGGGTACACCGATTTGTGCTCCCTGTTCGAAGCTAAAATTGGATTTTAACATGTCAAAATCGAGAGCTTTTGCACTCCACTGACAAGCCAAAATCCAAAAATTGTTGTTGTTGTAGAATTGTTGTAGCCTTGCGGCCACCTTCTTAGTGCACACTGGTACAGCTGTTTACGTATAAAGTGACAAATTTTTGTATCGGCCCATTCACAAACAAAGTGCGCTGTTTCACTCATCCGATAGGCAACCGATAGATTGCAAAAATGCACCCAATGCAATGTAAATCAGCCATGCTGTGGCAAGGAAATTTATTTGGGACTAAATTTAGGGTACAATTGCGAGCTGCGTTGTGGAGAAACAAAACAGTATCTTAAATTTAAATATAGTGTAAATACTATATAATTTAGATTAATTTAAAAGCAAATTTTTTTAGCAAAACTTTGTTTTTAATTACTTAAATAATAGTATCCATAAAACATTCGAATTAAATGTATATATTATATTTATTTATTTGTACCAATTGTTGTAATAAATTGAATCTTATATAATGAAAAAACTTTAAAACGATAAATAAGTTACACGTTCTGAGTTGATGTGCTACTTTTTCTTATTATAATGGATTAAATGGATGGAAATAAGTAATATAAAAATATCAGAATGTATTTATGAGTCTCCAATAAGTGCAATATAATTTTGATATACAATTTACAAAAATTTTTCCATTAAATTATACAATATATCAATAATTAAAGCACTATTCCACTCCTGATTTAAAATTATTCACCTAAATTTATGGAAATAAGTAGTACAAATTATTAGTATCAAAAAATTTTGTTTTTAATAGTTTTTTAACACTTTTGCTTTTGGGTAAATATGGCTCGCACTTTGTTGATTGTATATTAGAATGCGAGACAGTGCTAAACGAGATCTCGGCCGAGACTCGGTCTCGCTCTCGTCTCGGTCCAAATATATTTGTTCCCTGAGGTCCCTGCTCACGCATTATGATATTCAGGCCTTAATCATTTTATTTGCTTTTTAAGGGTTTGCTATTTCCAAATAATAAAAGTAAACACTTCGTTTATTGCAGAAAATATATATATCTGCTAAAAATAACGACCATTGAAAATTTTTGTACAGAAATTCTACCACACAGAATGCAATTCATATCACCTTCTTTTGATCGTTTATCTACAGCGCTGACTGCGGCTGCAGGCAAACTGTCAATAAATTTACATTTGTATATATGGCTGCCGCTGTTAATATAACATTTCCTGTTATGGAGTATGTAAATAGCAAAAGTGAGTTCTCAGTTTTGAAAGTGAGTTAACTCACTTTTATACAAAAACAATTACATGGGAATTTGTTCATTTAAATGCGATGTTAAATTACAGTTGCAGCTAGTGCACCCCTTGCAATGTAAAATAATAATCATGTTATTATTTTTGAAGTAATAATAATAATAAATTACAGTTAAGGCTAGGTGGAAACGCGCCATTACATTGCATTGTTTTTTTTCACACGGATAAGGAAAAAATGGGATCATTTCATCCAATTTCATCAACTGACATAGGAAGAAGAGTCACCTGTATATTACCAAATAACATAAACGTAATAAGAAGTCTCAAAAAGAAGATCAAAATATTTCATTTTCTTTTTAAAGTTACGAGTTAAATCGGCGACCAAACTACAAATCATGGTAAATTAGGTAAATTTTATTAAATCAAAGAAATTCAAAATTTCATGATTGACACGGACTTATTCATGTACGTATGAAATTGTGAGTGTATTCGATTTCATAAAATAGTATGTGCTCTTGAAACGAAAAAAGGCAATTTCGCGAAACCAGTTTGTTTATGGTCGGTGGGGAATCAAAAATTGATTTGTTTATGGTGGGAAAAAATTGACAGCATTACTATTGTATTCTGTGTATGCATAAGTAGGCGCAACCCAAGATTCAGTTCTCTTTTTGTCTGATGTTCATGCAGGTCTCTAGTAAATACTTGAAACGCAGTAATTGATCACTTCAAAGTGGAATTATAATGTACTGTCATGCATCCGATTAGCTCTAGGCAAATGCATGCGATTATATATAGTATATTAAAAAATGGAAGCGCAAAAGTTAAATTTGATTTCTGTGTATGCGCCGGTGATTACAATTTTACTCGCTTTAGAAGAAGCCACTAAATGAAAACGTCAAATCAAAATTTTTGCAATTTGTCAGTCGATGTATAACAAGCCTTTTATATAAATATTCAATTTGTAATTCACATTCGAAAATCGTTTAAATGCCACTGTAAGAAAAGCCATATACGTCTCATAATATAAATACAAAATGAACACATGTATCCGAAACACAAGTGCATTCCAAATACATATATCTTCTAAATGCCTTCAAATGCAAGTTTTCAAATTTTTGTTTCCATTTAATGTTTTGAGAACCGCCAAAATGGATCATGATCCCCATTATGAGAGCCAAAACTATAACTAAATACAAGTTCTTATATAAATGCATCAATGGCGAATGATGACGGTTCTTCTTAAGCGTACCTTAGACGGGCAATCATTTGTCGTCAATCATATACATGTATTTTTGCAAATGTGTGTATGCGTCACATAGAAAAATGAAAAGGTTTGATATTCCATCAATCGGTATCCATGTGACGCATACACACATTTTTCAATAATACATCTACATTATTTGATGTCCAATGATTAACCGTCTAAGGCCGGCTTTAGTTTGTTGTTCAGTGAAAATCAAAGAGAGTGCAGAAACTTTAAAAATTACAACGCTAATCATATAAGAAACTAAAGGATATTCGCTCCCGAGTATGAACTTTATTGTCACTGTGTCTTTCATACATTAAAAGGTACAATAATTAATTGAGTGCATAATTAATAAACTTCATAACTAGCTAGAAATGCACTTTACTTAAAATTTTAATGCTATGAAATTACTCGTGAAGTGTTTTTGAACACGGACTTATAATATAATTGTGTGCATACATGCCCATACCTGCCATTACTCCTCTCCGGGGTTAAACATAAAAGAAGCAATTGTAGATATTCTCATATAGTTTGTAAATTCAAATTAGTGGAAAAAGATATCCCCCAAAACTCTTGAATGAATCGAATTTGAGTGCAGGTAACCACATAGATGCAATCTATGGTTAACTAGATACGAAACAAGGTGCTTGACAAGCCTGTCAGAAATTTCACTCACACGGTTAATGTACGAGTTTTCAAAATACCGTGTGGTGACTTTATAGATTTTCGCCGACAAAGTATATTTTTAACTATAATTGAAATTTATTAATGTTTTATTAATACATTCCTAAAAATACAAGTATATAAAATGATCATGTTGCAAAAAATTATGATTGATTTGTTCGGCGTGTACCACTCGTTACTAGCGTTGCGGGATGTTAAGAGTCAATACTACAATAATCGTATAATGAAAGAAAAGCAACTATTGTATACAAATCGGTTTACTTCCCTGTCTCTTTTTGTTGTAAGTTTCTTATTTTTTAACACACCGATATAATCGCCAAAAGTATAAGGTCCGCACTCGACAAACTAAAAATGGATGATTGAAGACCCGTGATTGACCATGTATTTGGTGAGCGTCTAGCACACGTACACAAGGTGCTGATCCAAAATACATTTACACATTTACACTTAAATGTATTTTGGTGCTGATCTAGCTAGTTAAGATGGCAACCATTAGGAGAGAATACCGTGAATTTTATGAAGGCACTGGTTAGATGGCTATTTGCACATCAGCGAATGTTACCGCCGGCAGTTTCGATTTCCTTTTTAATTTCTTCAATTGAGAATTGTTCTGTCGAATACAGCTACTTACATCTTGACTAATTTTTAGTAATTTTTTTATTGTCGCCAAGTAGCAATATATGTATGTACATATGTATGTATGCTTGTTAATGTGATTTTTCTAATTTTTAACTTAGTGTATTTATTCTCATATTAATATGAATGTGCATGACAAGTGTACTTCTTGATTAAAATAACATAGTAACACATGTCCTCACTCTATTGTCTAACAGCTGTGTAAATGAACATACAATTACTAGTGCATACATATGTACATATATATATGATTTAAAAGTGTAACATTTGCCGCCATGACGGCATGTAACAATAATCAGCTGTATAAAGTAGTGACGCATAGACGGGGAAACATAGAATATTTTACAGCGGTTCGATAACCGACGACCGTCGAGAATGCAACCAATGACAATTCATAAATTTGCTGAAACTACATGGAGGACAGCCTTCTGTTAAAATTCTCTGTTGCGCAGAAAGTACATTTCCATAGACCTCTTATTACAAGATGGCGCAAATGTAAGTATAAAGATTTTTATACTCAATTCAGCTATTAATTCAGCAATCTAAAACCGTCAAAGAAAAAAGCTAATAATATCTTATTAAAAAATTTACATAATTTATATTTACAATATTTTTATGATTTCCATGTACTAAAAAATAAGATGTACAGTTCCATATTAAACAATTTATATAAATATATAAATCAGTAATAATAAGCTGTAATTATTACCGTTCTATTGAAATTTTAGTATACCCCGTTTTGATATACCCAGCCGCTCATATAATTAACGACACCAACGAGAATTTATGCTTAAGGTACAATACATAATGAGAGCGTTGTTTCAACGTATTCCCATTATTGTTCTCTTGAAATCGAAAACTACTTTCACAATACTGGTATGAAAATGATTTTTACCTAGGAATAAATGCAAATTATTTTCAAAGGTATACTGAATTTTACTACCGATTTTTTATTTATTTTTTGATTATGATCATTTGGTTGATGATGGTTATTTTGCTGCAAAAAAGCATAACGTTTGGATGTCAGAAATTAACTACTCGAACGATTAGATCACAAATATTTAGTATTGGATTTATATAAAAGATATTCACAATTAATTTCAAGCGCTTTAATATCTACTCATGAGACAACACAAAATATTAAATAATACTCATTCTGATTCAGCCACAATTTTGCACTTTACTCGTTTATTTCCCAAAGTAATAATATTTTTATTAAAAACATTAATATTTATGTTAATAATATTTTTACCAACAACCATTATACAAAACATGATTTTTTCATGGGAATTTATCTACGCAAGATTCTTGCAACTGTTTCATTACGACAATTTTATCGGAATAAAACATTTGGTATCATAGCAACGCCAGAGAATAAAAAGTGATTCGAAGAATCTGTTTTCATAACTATTTACCAGTCTCTTAAGAACGAATTTTTTGCGATCGACGGTCGCATCGTGGATCGATCGACACATTTTCCCTTTACTCGGACCCCTCTCTTTCAAACATTAATTTTCATTGCAAATTGAATATTGTTTATTAAATTATTGCTTTGCTATTATTAAATGCTGAATATTACTAATATGTTTTCCTTGGGGTATTTGTGTCGGTCTAGAAATTTCAAAATAAAATGTTTGACGTTTCAACAGCTGAATCTTTCGAGCGGCTGAATTTAAAGCAAAGACCTTGACGCGCAGAGCTGCATTTTTGGAATCTACGGCTTTCGTACATATTCGTAGCAGTGTGTTTACAGTACAACTTCAATCGTAAATATACTAAAATATTTTTGGCCCCAAACATTACGCATCGAATTTATTTGCAATAAAAATCATACACTTCTAAATTTATAATAAATTGGCTTAAACTCATTAAATCAGTCTTTCCGTTTTCGATATTTGCCAGAAAATAATAATTGTATAGAGGCGAAGTGTTGTGTACCTTCATGTACAACACTGTGGAGCTATTAAATTTTTTCATTCGGTTTTGGCATATATTTTGCTACTAATTGTTAATTTCAGTGAATTTCTTTAATTATATTTACAAGTAAAAATTAAATGATGGTTGGTACGAGAGCAGTGGAAGAATAATATTTTAATTATAGCAAAAAAAAAATTACAAGTATAAAAAATTAATAAAAAAAAGTCGAAAAGTTTCACTCAAAAGAATTGTCTAGAATTTAACGAAGCAAGTGGAGAAAAACATTGCGTGGAGGCTGAACTGCAAGTGGTGGTGCTCTGCAAAGGATAGCAAACCACGTTTAAACCAATTCACACTTATGTGTGCAACTGTGGCAAGATAGCGTCAATTCTTCGTCTCGTGGACTTGTGTTCTGAAGTCGAGAGTTTCTAGTGCGTTTACATCTTGGGATACGACACTTTCGCTTTATAAAGGACGGTATTCTACTTGGAACTTTAGAATACACACAAAGAATGATCGTACAGGAGCCCGTTCAGGTGGGTGACGGAATGAAGTTATTTCAGTTGTTTTGCCTCATAAATTGTTTGTGTTTTCTGAATTTCTGACAACATTGTTTTGTCTTCATTTCAGGCTGCCATATGGCATTGCTTGAACCATTACGACCACAAGGATGCTATATTCCTCGCCGAACGCTTATGCACAGAAGGTGAATGTTTTACATTATATAATTTTGTTTAAATTTTCCCAGAAAGAGACCAGAACATTCTTTTTGTGTTGGCTGGCAGTATGTCAGTTGATTGTTGCATGGAGTATGGGGATGAAATTGTTAAGTTTTCTTTGCAATTTCATATGCCACGATAATACTCCTCAGAAATTTTGGTAGTTGGCAAGTGTGGCTTCCCATAGTTGCAGCATTAAACATTTTTAATATGTTATTTCATATAATTCATCAGAAAACAGCGTCTTATGTGACATGCTAAAAACTTCTCAAAATAAATCAACACACCAAGTAAACAATGTCAATTTAATCAAATGATTTTACGATGAAATCGAGTGTCTTTATATAGGAGATTCTCATAATTTATATAATTAAATTTTCGTCAGATTGCCTTTTTAGTTTCGAAAAAATCGAAAGAAATGAATGCATCACCCCCTAATCGTGGCAAGCTAAGATATACAATCTGATATACCAGAATTGTATAGTATAGCAAACGAAAGGAGGAAGAGAACAAGTGTTTAGAACAAATAAATTATCTCTGAAATATTTGCAAAGTTCCACATCCTATTTATTTGTATCCAATTTATATTAATCAATCGTTCGTAGCTCTCAGAGCAACACATGTGTAGATTAGTCTAATTTCTGTATGTAGATTGTTGTAAAAATTTCTAGATATTGCATAACTTCGTGACAAGTTGTAAATAGTATATGGAAAGAGCGGGCTCTTGGGTAAAACAACGCAAAGTAAGCATGCGGATATCGGTCAGGGATTTGACCCTTTTGTAGAACGATAATCAAATGTATACATTTTGACCTATTGTATTTTGATGCATTGATTACGATTGGTACAATCTTAAAATTATGTTACGATGCCTTTTTATTCTGAAATTTATTACATTCATTGTCCAAATTTGATAATTTCTGTATTTTGCGTGAACGAATTTCAGTTGAAACCGACGAGACAATATTTATATTGGCAACAAGTTATTACCGATCCAACCTCATTCATCAAGCATATTGGATATTGAAGGAGAAGTCCCGTCGCACTCCCCAATGTCGATTTTTGCTAGCAAAATGTGCCTATCAGCTGAAGAAATTTTCTGAAGCTGAATGTATATTGTACAATGGCGGATTTGGTGATTCACGAAACTTTGATGAAATCGCCAAAGATTTTGGAGAAATCGCTTGTTTTGTATTCCAATTGTTAGCGCAAATTTGCTTACAAACAGAACGAATCAAAATAGCAGCGGAGGCCTTACGCAAAGCTCTGAAGCTGAATCCTTTCATGTGGCAGGCGTTTGCGGACTTATGTCACATGGGAGAGCAAGTGGACGCCTTTGCAACATTTACAATACCTAGCACGGATGTATTTAATACTTGCCAAGGTAACACACACAGCGATTCAATGATACTATACGACAGTACAAATGCGGTTATCGACCGCGCATTATTCAATAATCACACAACTTTAAATGCGGTGTCGACAAATGCGCCCACCGTCCCTGCCACAGACGGAGTAGTTAACCACATAAACAATAGCTCCAACAGCATTCTCTCCACACCTACTGAGCAGCATGTGCCAGTGCCACTCCAAGACGTAACGCAGTCGCATCCCCAGGGACAACCTAATTCGCAGCACACGCATACGCATAATAACTCCATTATGGCCTTGCAAAATCTGAATACGCCAAATAACAACAACCTGAATAACACGATGCCGATGTTGCGAGGCAACACGAATGGCCAAAGTATTATCAATCAAAATTCTAGTATAGCGCCGCTGGATGACACCCCCCTAGGTTACACTGACGAACAAACTCAGACTGGTCATACTGCAGCGCACACAATTGAATTGGTTGCAGGCACTCCATTCCGTAAGCAATTCAAATATCTCTCGACAATTTCTCCAACGACGCCTAGTTTCGGAATACTGCCGATCAGCAGTCCATGCAGTGCAGAATCTCCCGCTGTCGGAGTTAACAGTGTTGGCCACACACAAATGCCTTTCAACTCAACCAACTCAACCAACTCAACTAACTCACCCTCACCACAAACACTGGCTGAAGTCAATCAGGGGCAAAAGATTGCCAAAAAGATGAAAAGCCACATCAGTAGTCTGATAAGTCGCAAGGACCATTCTTCAATTACAACTTCTCACAGGCCCGCCGTTTTCACACAGACAGGAAATATAACGCCTCGAACGCCGAACAATATCGGATCAGGTCCGTACATCTACAGTAAATCAAAATTCATGTTAAAAATATATTTTGTCTATATACATTTCAGGTGTTCCTCTACCTAGTGCGGCTGTTCGGCGCAGTTCACGTTTGTTCAGCAATACCGCCTACTCCGTGAAGGAAAATAACAAATCACCTAATATAACAAACAAGTTCTTGCAGCCTCGATCACCGTCGCGCAAGACAAAATCGAGAATGGCGAAAATATGCCTCAACAACGACCTGATTCAAGAAAAATCCTCCAACACAATCACGGACAAATTACACGAAAAAAATTCCATGAAGTTCAAGGATAAAGTTGAAACAATTACATCGGGCACTGGGGTGCATCGAAGAACCGAAGACACCAAAGTGTTACTAAACAACAGCTTAAATAATGCACAAAAGGTTGTGCATCACGTATTGACTCTTAAAAAGCAGTCAGCAGATGGTTTGATGACATTATTGCGCGACTTGGGTGAAGGTTTCAAAAACATGGCACAGTATAAATGTAAAGCGGCCATAACACATCTAGAGACTACTGTACCAAAACACCACCTCTGCTCCAGCTGGGTTCAATCGATAATTGCACTTTCGTATTACGAATTACGCGATTACGAATCGGCGGTGGTGATCTTTAAGCGAGTCCACGAAATCGACCCTTACCGACTAGAATGCATGGAAATCTATTCGACATCTTTGTGGCAATTACAAAAAGAGGTTGACTTGTCAGCGCTGGCTCAGGATGTCATTAATCAATCCAGAACTTCGCCAGTCACATGGTGTGTGGCGGGAAACTGTTTCTCGTTGCACAAGGAGCATGAGACTGCAATCAAATTTTTTAAGCGTGCAGTACAAGTTGACCCTGAATTCGTGTACAGCTACACGCTGCTTGGTCACGAACTCGTTCTTACTGAAGAACTGGATAAAGCCTTGGACCACTTCCGCTCAGCAGTCGTACGAGATCCGCGCCATTATAATGCCTGGTTCGGCATCGGCACGATTTATTCTAAGCAAGAGAAATATGAATTGGCTGAGCTGCACTATATCAAAGCCTTAAAGATATATCCACAAAATTCTGTGATTCTGGTACACATTGGTGCCATGCAATGTTTTATGCAAAAGAAAGAGTTGGCCCTGCAGACACTGAATACAGCGGCAACACTAGATCCAAAGAATCCTCTGGCCCGCTTCCATCGTGGATCCATATATTTTTCGCTGGGAAAGAATGAAGCGGCATTAGAAGAGCTCGAGGAATTAAAGGAGATTGTGCCAAAAGAATCCGTAGTCTTCTATTTAATTGGAAAAATCCATAAAGCCCTCGGCAATGTCGACTTAGCGTTAATGCACTTCAGTTGGGCGACCGATCTTGACCCCAAAGGTGCTAACAATCAAGTTAAAGATGCTTTTGACTCAATGTCCCATCCCAACTGCTGTCCAGCTACAGCCGAACCCACGCTAGAAACTGAGCATGTTGAACCAGTGTCGGAACGTTCGGAGGACTCCACTCAAGCTCAGCAAGAGGTAAATTATGAGAGTGATTACTAGCATTGGGTGAGATTGGAGGAGTACTGGATTCGCTTACAGGCCGAATACAGTGAAAACGGGAGGCATTCACCGCAGTAGAAACAGAATTGTTTTGTTGTTTACAAGCCCGAATATAGTGAAAACGGAAGGCATGGCATTCACCGCAGCAGAAACAGAATTATTTTGTTTCGTAATTATCTTGTTTATATGTAATAATAATCCACAAATTATATTCTATATCTCAAGTGAACCCTGAACTATTCGACATAAATTAATATAATAATTATATATATAAAGAAATATAAATTTTTAAATTTGAAAACAGAGTAAATATATATTGAAGTAGTTTGCTTATATTGAAATCAATGTAATATCTTTGTAAATTGGGTGGTTACATGTGCGATAAGTATTCTTTCTTGCTTGAGTCCGCAGTATTCTTTCTTCCTTCGAGACACAAACTTCGAATGGAATAATATTTATAAGTTGGGTAATGTGAGCAAGAAATCAAGGTTTTCCGAATAGTGCTCATTGAGGAGAAGTTGATGCAATTCTGCGTTTCAAACGGTGTCTTCATAAATAAATGCATTATCTTGTAGTCAATTCTGCGCGCTTATGCAAACTACCCAATGAAAATCGCATTGTAAGGAGAGGCTCCAATTCTGTGTCCGGGCATTGTCAATATGGGCGAAAAGTATTTCATGGACTGCTCCCACTGTTGGTAAACTGGTTTTGTCTGCTGCCAACCGACCAGACCTGAAGCGGAAAACATAAAAAATATATATTTATATATATTTATTGAAGCAACCGTACCACTTGAAGTACGCGGCACTGCGTATTTAATGCTCTTGCTATTTTGAACGTGAGGGTCGAGCTCCTTCTGCAAACATCTGAGCAAGTGGCCCTCCGTACGCTCTCGTCCGCAACGACATACTGCCAAGAGACTATTGTACATGTCTTTTGAAATGTAATAACCTTCACCTTCACCCGTATATTTAAAGGAGCTTGGTTCTAAGTAATTCGTATGCATATTATACAGATTTATTTGTGTATGTTTCTCAAGATTTTTACTAACCTTGCAGCTGCTGCTTCAACTTCTGATTCATCTGAGTTTGATTGTAAATGAAATATAACTCTGCATTAGCAAGTGGCCCCCATTTTTTTCTGTAATTACGTCGCGCCATGTTTTCCATGCAGATTTGTTCTTTGCTGTGAATGTTAAGGAATATATGTACATATGTACAAGAGTACGTATATAATGCCGCCGAGTTGACTGCATGTGAATAGATGAATTGAGTAAATGGTCTGTTTGGTAAGTTTTTGGAGGTCAAACATAATTTCCACAGAAAATTTACCACTTTTTTCCATTTAAATTTATTTTGTATCTAAGAATGATGGATCAGAACAAATATGATTCCTTAGCACTTATTGTCCAGATTATAGCATTCTTTTTTTGCTCTCGAAATTTTCAACTTACACTTTACCAATATTGTTCGACGGGTCCATAATGTTCAATTAATAAAAATGCTGTATAAAGCTCGAATTAAATAAAATTGATCTGCATCACATGTGGTATAGTACATCAGTCTACGAAAAAGGCTGTGTGTGGACATTGTTTCGTTGTCAAAATAGCAACGTGATTGTCCTGCAAGGAGGGGGGGCCACTCATTTATGACTTCTACGAGTTACACAAATGTGCAAACATGTTCCAATAATAGTAAAATATTTCCGTCACAACGTCCATCTCTTTCCTATGTGAACTGTGAGCAGGCTTTTAAACATTTTTAAGTACCCATACCCCTGATAGTCTATCAAAACACCCTTGTGACTGTCGTCATACCACGTGTTTTGTTTGATTACAGAAAAGTTTGTTGGGTTCGAATCGCGTTCCTTAAATAAGAGTATATGATATGTTTCAGAAGTTTTTGTTTTCGCCCTAAGGAGATAACACAGTTCTACTTTTCTACACTTACATGCGAGATGGCCCAAGTCAATCTATGGCTTATTCATAGTAGGTTCCTCCGTTTTTCTACCCTCTTCGTCCTTCTTCTTTTTGGCAACGCCGTCGAACTGAGGTTCAGATCTGTGAAGGGCTAAATAATGCAGAATATATCCATAGCGCGTAAGAGTTGGACACAATCCCCGCTAATTGGAATTAATTCATTCCACCAAATTACGTGGAATCAGATGTTAGGGCGATTTTCGAAACTGAGATTATATTTCGAAAATCTTGCAGTCGTTTTAATAATTTTTAAGGCTCAATTCGAACGGAAGCAACAAGGAAAAAATCAAGATACAGTTGTATTGCTTTATCAATAGTTGTGGTAGGTACAGTCACGACATGATTGTAGTTAGCAAAAGACTGGTTCCACACCACGAATGCATGATTAGACCGGTTATGAAATACCCTCTACTTTGGGAGAACCTATAAACCTGGTCACAGAAATGAAGCAACAAATGTTAACAGGTACAACTTAACACAGAACATTCCAGTTTGTGTTTATTGATTGTAGGTAGCTAGGTAGGAGTGGCCGCCTAGTTTGCCAAAAGCACACTTGAGCACACCTAATGGCCCATTGTTTATTGATTTTGATAGTATTACATTTTGTTTATAAGACATTGGCTAGCTACGTTTATGTGTAAATAATTGACAAAACAATGGACTTATTTTAAATATATCCGTAGTGCTTTAGTGTACCACTGTGATCCATCATTTTAGCAGTCTATAAATCCTCATATTTTCTTCTTGGAACTGTTAAGATGAGTACCCGACTGTAGCATATGGGGGTGCGTTTCACAATCTTATTTGAATCATTTTGTAAATTCTATGGAATATTCACGACAGGTATTCATTAGACTATGCAATTTTTACAGAAATTTAGTCTCAAGTTTATATTTGTTATATATTAATATAAATATATAAATTCGATAGTATTTTTAAATGAAAATGTGATTTTTTAACTTTTTAATAAAATAAAAGAAACGTAAATTTTATTCTAAATATTAATGAAAAAAAACTTTTCAGACAGATATTAAGTAGTTATTGAGTTTGTCGTTGCCTGGCGAAGTAGCGCGCTTCTATAGGAGTTGGTGAACTTTCTACTGCTGATGTAGGAGATTCGCTTTGATATATATTTGTACTTACATCGTTCTCATACAAATATGGTAGTACTTTCAAAGTTGCATCAATTTTATCCAAAATACTGGGACTCAGTTTTAAAATCTTATCGAGCAAGCCACGTAAGTACTCCAATTTTAAGTTTAGTACCATTGCCAAGAATTGCACATGTTGTTCACTTAAACGGTAAGCAACTTTTTCCACATTAAGAATCTCTCGTATGTCATCAGTGCCAAAAACCCCTCGTAAAGAGTCGGGCAGTGATGGAGTAGATGTAGAAGACATTTCAAAATTGACGGTCTGGGAATAATCTGGTGTAAGGCAAGCATTTAGTGGTTCAACACAATCGCCAGCTCTGATTTGATGAATAAAATGTGGTGGATATACTGCGGGTAATAACGAGTCTACTACGGGACTTGGGGCCTTTTCAGGTAGTCTCATACAATTATTCAAGCACTGTCCAGCTATCGTAGTTGATGGCATTGTGGCCATTTGCATCAATCTCATTGGAGTAGTGGGGTCGTATGCGAAAGTGTTGCGATATTTTTTTTTTTCGTTACCAGCATGTAATTTTTTTGGTCTACCTCGAGCTCTTGAAAGTAATTCCAATGGCTCAGGGATGATTTGAGTTTTTTTCCATTTGCCTTCCTCAGTCCATTGAGGGCACCTTTGTGCTCCAACGGCTCTATAAATTTATAAAATATTGTACATATAGGTATATATAAATATATATTCAGATAAATACGTATTAATTAAATATTTATATACTGTTACCGAAAAATCTGCTCCTGCTCCCACTGTTTCTCGTTCTCTACGACCCATTCGTCTAACACCGGTTTCTTTTTAGCTTTGCTATGAACCGCTTTTGCGATAAATGGACAATTTCGTCTAGATCTCTGATGTTGTGAGGCCGTTTTACTCCTTTGGTGGAATTGTTTTTCAGTTGATGCTGCCTTCTTCATTTCTCGAGGACAACCCATATCAGTGGCGATTTCTTTCTCTTTTCCGTAGGCATTGTTATCCGGTTCAGAACTTTTCTTCAAAATACGAGCTTTTGCAGTACTAGTTTTTTTTGCTGTTTTTTCTTTTGTTTGAGGAAGCTGAATTTTCTTACAAAGATCAAGAGGAACACAGACATTTTGTAAATGTGGAAGTATTACCCTTTCTGGCCAATCGATGATTGTACGTTTGTAATTGCCGTTTGTATTGAAGTCCATCTGGTTTAATGGAAATTGTGCAGAAATTGTTGGCGTCTCTAATTCTGGCAAAATATTCTCGGAGTACACACTCAACTTTTGAGAAGTATTTTGCTCAGCTGCTTCGCCTACATCACCCTCAAGTACCTCTTGATGCACTTGTGATGAGTGGCCTTTTCTAATCTTTTTCTCCAAAGTATGACAACCGATGTCATCGTTCCCCTTATTATAAATGGTTTTTTGAGATAGCCGTTTGGACCTGCGTAATGGCGCAGTTGTGATACTCTGCTCCTCTGAAACATTGAGGGATGTTAAATTTATTCGATTTAAGTTATTTTACTTATGTACTATCAATTGCTCACCATTTAAGTATTGCTCAGCCTTAGAAGAATATGTAACATCACTTTCCGACATGGCTCACATGTTTCAGCTCCAATCTTTAAATTAAGTTTGCGTTTAATTAAACATATACATTAAAAATAACGAAAGGAAATTTCGTAACCGTTTAAAGCTATCGATAAATAAGTTTAAAAAAAGAACCTTTAATCTGAACTCGGAGCCGATCATTTCGAAATTATCTACGGTTGAACCTAACTCAAGTTTTTTCACCTAGTAATCCCTCCTACTCCAGTTAATTAAATCTCTGAAGAAGTGAAATTTATGAGTTCTTAAAATATTTTTAAGATTCCAGATATTTTAAATAAGCTTATTAAATGACTTATTGTGTGAATATTTCCTACATACCCAGCGAAACTGTCTGTTTGTTTCACATTAATTATTAAAACAATAACAACTTAAATATAATTAATATATATATACCATATTATTAATTTTAATAAAATTTAAATGTTTTTAAGTATATATGAAATCAAACATTCGATTAATTTCAGTTGTATTTACATTTATACTTTGGCATAAATGCATGCCTGCGACTGAAAAACTCGTCAAACCGTTTGGTGAAAATCTGGACATAATCTGTACGAACGATATTTCTGACAGGTTTGTCAAACAGTTTTAAGGCCCACATAAAATAACGCGAGAGCCCGAGGCGAGAGCGAGTCTCGGACGACATCTCGTTTTGCACTCTCTCGCATTCTAATATATAATAAACAAAGTGCCAGTCATGTTCATACAAAAGCAAAATTGCTAAAAAAAACATTAAAAAATAATATTTTGAAATTTTTTAATAAATAAAATAAACGCACAGCCACAAACAACAAAATAGAAGCAAATAAGTCCGCATTTCAAAACAGGTGATTACTTTGACAAATTGTCTCCCACGAGAGAGCGAGAAATTTCTAATATTTTAGAAATGCCTCGCCTCGCTATATCGCATCACGCATTATTGTATGTTTCCCATACCATCCTTTTGTACAAACTATGTTTGACATTTCATCCGAGACTCACACGTAACGGAGTCTCCCGTTATTATATGCGGACCTTTAGTGACTCTAGATTTGTTTGCGTCGGAAGAACTAGTGCAGACTGAGTTCAGTTTCAGTTCATTTCGTGGGGTTTCAGTTCAGTAATTTGACGTTTGCGACGCGATCAGGAAACTGCAGTTAAAGTTTTTATTTTCAAGGTTTGTTTACAATTAAACGCTGTAGGGTTTAAGTGAATTCAACAATTCCACATTATAATTAATAAAATGGAAGTAAATGCAATAATTGATACATTATTAAGTAGTTCTATTCAAATTACTTTTTAACAATGTAACTGATGTTTATTACTTTGTTTTTAAATTCCAAAAGTCAATATACTATATATAATTAAATTTCAAATTATGGAAATAAAGGACAACAAATGTGCTAAATTATAAACAACAGTTTTAAATAAGGAAACAGAATATGAACTGAGTTGCACTGGTAAAATTTCATTGCAGTTAGTTTATGACATTCTGCGACGCAAACAGAATGTGCAAAAGAACTTGCGACGCGCACAAAGTTCAGGGCAGGTAATGCAAAAAGTGCAGATAGTTCTTTCAATGCTTACAAACGTTGTGACTCTGTTACAAAGTGTGTGAAATAAAATAAGCATATACTTCGTCTGTTTTACTCATTTACACGAACGATTTCGATCGAAGTCCAACAGTGATGGTAATTCATTTACTGTAGACGGTATTTGCAACTTGAAGAAATATGATTGTTTCGGTACTGGTTTTTTTTTATTAGGCTAAATTTGTAGGTCATATTAAAAGAAACATTTAGCAAGTAAATTTTTGTCGTATTTGATTAGATGAACCATACAAAACTATAGTTAAACTAACATAGTAATCTAAACGGAGATAGCAATAAGATTGAAAAGAAGCCAATTTGAGTTTATGTCACTATTGTTATATTATATTGTACAACAGCCACCATTCAAGAGAGCATATGGGAAACGATAAAATCTATTTATCTGAACCATTATTTCAATTGATAAAACAAACATTTGACGTATATATGTTAAATTCAATTTTTCATTCAATATTTCAGTGACTTGCGAAAATTGTGTGTTTAGAAGTATATTACTTTTCAAGCTTAAAATACTAACATTTGTATACAAAACCAAATTATATACACAAAATAGTTCAATTAATTAATAAAAATATACAAATTTCCATACGTCCAGTCTGTCACTGGAACTCTATTCTTTTAAACGCACTATTTTAACACAGCTGTCAACCCGAAGCGTCGCCACTCAATTGCAATCCTGTATGAATTTCTGAAATCATTTTTGCGAACCATTTTACTGTTTGATTTCTGGAAAAATTTGGAATGTGTGGCCGGCTTATTTTTTGTTCCATTGACTTATACATATTGCCAGCTTTTTTTCTAACTTTGTTGGTGGAAAATGGCCGAAAAAGACGCTAACCCAATCAATCATAATTATCAAATGATTCGTGATCCTGTTTTAATGAAGAGTAGAATATTTGTTGGTAATTTGCCTTCGTGCACTCGCGAGGAATTGGAGAGTATATGCCACCCTTACGGAAATGTACTGGGATCAATGGTGCAAAAAAATTTTGGTTTTGTGCAGTTCGAGTCCGAAGAATTGGCCAACAAAGTGGCATCTTCTCTAACGAAGTCCACATTCAAGGGTAATGTTATTACGGTACGAAATGCTGGGGCAAAGCAGCAGACAACGATGAAACATGCACCAGGAGATCCAACTGTCAGTCTTGGGAACAACCAACAAATCGCAACCAGCAATGACAATAACAATCAAGCATCTAATAGTCAAAATGACGCAATCTCTGACTACAATGACTGCGAAATTATTGTTGTCGACCGTCGGAACACGTATGTATGCCTCCATTTTTTTAATGCACGCCACTAAACACTTCATACATACCTTTGTTTGCAGGAAATATGCGGAATACATAGAAGACCGCCTCAGGCATATACAATTGCGAGTCGATGTACTGTTTCCGAAATCCGATGTACCGTTAGGTAAAGTATTGGCCAACATTTCTTCCCGAGGCTGTCTTTACGCAGTGCTAGTAACAACACAGCACCAAGAACATAACAGTATTACTGTCAATATTTTACATGGACAAGCTGCTGAACATCGTAACATGCCCGTTGATGATGCAATTCAGTTAATAGCCGATGACTATCTCAAGGCAAGCCAGGCTAGGGCATTAAATAAGAATGTTGGTATTAGTAACGTACTACTGCCGAAGCCAGTACCTATTATACCAGCTGCCACCATGGTAGCGCCAACGATGAAAGAGCGTCATCCTGATTCCATTCAGATACTGCTGAATCTGTTGGCTAATAACATGCCAATGACTGTCTTGCAATATGATCATATTATTAAATATCTTCAATCATGTCGTCAGGTACAAATGAAAGCAGAACTAGGTGATGTGCCCATTATTACCATGGGACCACCAGATCCTGAAATTGAATTGCAGAAAAAAATCATCGGCATTCTAAACAAACCATCCGTAACGTCCCACCAAATATTATACCCATCATTTCAGTCAGTTAGAGAAGACAATGGCGTACTAAATCTTCTTAAAGATATACGCGTACAAAAAGCCCTTGACTCTTTGATGAATTCTAATTTGGTTGCTACGGTTGAAAAATATATGAAGTTTTAGCCATTCAATTATAAATCAAGTTTTTTATATTATTGGGTCATTAGTGATTCAGACTCATAAAACGTACACGATTATTTTTAAATATATTTCTCAAATTTAAAAACTAACAACATGTGGAAATATTATATTCTGTTATATATTTATCATTCTTACTATGGCCAGGAGCGTTTTGCTGTATATCCTTCATATTTGCCTCTATACTTCAGTCCGGTGACGAGTGTTGAACTTTTAGGGAAAGCCGTCTGACCATTAAACTTTGTGTCAGTATCTGGATGGAAACGCAAATAGTCGTATTGAATATGTAAATTCTCTGGCAAATCCATTTTTTTTAAAGCATCAAAAGGTATGGTCGTGTCCACTGATGTTTTGTAAAAAGCAATGACATCGCCTATAATTTTAAATTATTGCATTGTCTTGCAGTCTATTAAAACGAATAACTCACCGACAGTGCTTAATTCATGCACTTGGGAATTGGGCACACTATGTTCAAATGTTTGGAAGCATGCCTCTAGAAACTTAAACTTTTCTTCCAAGTTTGTCAATTGGTGGTCAACTGCGTTTGGCATCTGTAATGAAATGCATACTGAACGTACCTTTTCAGTCACATTTGACGCTGCTGTGTACGGCTTATTGGATCGCAGAAACCTACAGAGTTAATAATTCATATAAAATACATAAGTACAAATTATTAGAAGACCTCACCCTTTGGATGACAATGATTTTCCCATAGACTCAATGCTACCAGAAGAAACGAAGCTACGGTTTTTCAGCTTCGCTGCTTTTGTTGAATAACATCTTGCCAAATATGGAATTAACTGTGTATTAAGAAAAAGTGATACATTTTTCATTTATTGTTAAAATTTAATTTAGAATCATTCAGAATTTGCATGTTTCAAACTTTACTTACACTTTTTCGTAACATGTTCGAGAAACTCTGCACTAAAACTTATTTCCAGTATTTATTCCTCACCCTTGGCGAAAATTTTGGGATGATAACATTGGCTACATTCAGCAGAAAGAAATAAAAACGAGAGAATACAGAGAAAAGAAACTCAAACGTCAAACGCCAAAGCAGCGAAATAAAGTGGACGGACGTTGTACACGAATCCACTCAAAATCGTGGTGAATCCACGAAGAATCGTGGTGAATCCAATCAAAATCGTTGTGTGTCGGCTGCGGCCTCTGGCAGCGATAAAGACTTTCCTTTCTCTGTGTTCTCTGATCAATGTGATGGATATGAAATATTGTTTCTTAGAAACTGTAGATTTTGACTAGAGCGGATAAAAATTGTGAATATGATATAGTATATTCCATACGCAAGAACGATATAGAAGAGTTTCACAGCTTCTGACATCACACCAACGAAAAAAATTATATATGCATAGCTGTTTGCTCAGCGTATTTCTTCAATTGAGCATTTATGATGGTCGGTTTTCCAATAGAAATAAATGCAATTTAAATAAATATTTTCATCAATATATTTGTAATATGTTATCGTATTTATTTCGCCCAAAAATATTTCATATACTCTAATAAATCTTGCTATTTTTAATGTTCGCTTTTTTGTTCACAAAATGAATGCTAGTGTGACATTCCACTTTATAACAGTGCTGCTTTGACGTAGATGCGCAGAACGAAACAATTTTGTACACAGCTTTGTGCAATCTCTGTTTCTATAATTTTTTCATACGGATAATATGAATATACCTACACCATAGGGCCGTAACTTAAACGTCAAAATTTTTACCGTATGAAAAAAAACATACACTATATGTGAGTTCACCTCGAAAAAACGGGTGCCATTGTACTAAAAATTTCATAATACGAAATTGTAGTAGGAAAAGAAAAAAAGGAACAATCAGAATAAAAGAGTTTATCACTTTATAGTATTTTTTATTAGTAAAACGGAATAAAAATATAATACAGAATAATAATAATAAGAAAAATTATTTTTTCCGGAAAACCCGCACCCAAAATCTCCATCCATTTGGCCCTCCTATTTTAAAATAAGGAAATATCTTAATTTGTATTAATCTGTCTATATAAATCAATATTAATCTGCCTGTAAATTTATAGTTTACTGGGAAAACTTTAATATATGTACATACAATAAAATACCTTTTTTTTGTCAAAACAAACTAAGTAACACACGCAAAAAGGAAATATGTATCACATCTACTAAGCAAATGCAGCACTATAATACAAGACATTTTAACAAAAAAAAACACATAATATTACCTTCCATCCGGAACTTCCTTAGGGAATTTGAAGCACTTTTGCCACCCATTGCATCGAAGGACACACTTCCGCTGTTCAGACATCTA
Source organism: Clusia tigrina (assembly GCA_920105625.2). Lineage (NCBI taxonomy): Eukaryota > Metazoa > Arthropoda > Insecta > Diptera > Clusiidae > Clusia > Clusia tigrina. The sequence goes on from OV050032.1 coordinate 19,006,660, forward strand.
AATATTTGCTTTGTAATAATAAGTTTATCTTCAATTACAAATTTATAAACAATTTATAATTATAACTCACTACTTCTGAAATGACACTTTTTAATTTCACTTTTAAAATCACTCTCAATCACTACTTCACTCTACAAAATATTAAATGCTTTAGTTTCCGTTTAAGGCACTGGACGCCAGAATCGAAAATGGTGAACTTTTTCTCCGAGCTCGACCTGGATTGCCCATTACCATTATTTTTCTTAATTGGTTGTTAAGAATTTGTTTATTTTTATTGTGATATTCAATATATAGCAATACAAGTGTATTCTGTGAATGTATAAGTAAGTTTCATTTCTCATATTCTCTGCCTATACGGAGAATGTAACCCTACGTCTCCACGGGCAATTTTTGATGGCATGCCTTTGCATTTCAAGCAAATTGCCAATGGAGACTCCAAATTGCTTCAAGTTGGCAATTTATGTTATGAAATATGTTATGCCATAAATTGCCAACGTGCTGTGTGGCAATCAGTTGTCATTTTGCTTGTTTGACAGCCGTTTTTCATTTTTTCGTGATGCTCACAGTGGAAGCATCGTCGGACATTTTCGTTTTACCGCATCTATTAAATTAATAAAAGCCCTAAAATGAATGGAGACTGTGCATTTGCATTCTTTGTAATAAAGGATTCACCCAGAATTTCGGTTTCCTTCTTTTTTCCTCTTCATCGTATAAATAAAAAATTTTTTCAAGCGTGGGTACAGCGAACTAGATTGCTTGACGGCATTTTCAAAATGACAATGGCATAACATCGCAATGCCCACCATTAAAATATTGCCAACCATTGCAATCAAATTTGACAGATGTTATGCCATCAAAAATTACCCGTGGAGACGTAGGGTAAGGCGAACTTCATACCTTCAGAACTGTCAAACATGAGCATTGTGCGATTAGGTACTGGTCAAAATAAACGAAATTCAGAAGGGAGAAAATCATACGACCTGCTTAAACGATCCACTTCCTTTGCTCGAGTATGTTTATTGCTCAGCACACATTTGGTTCGCTTATTGTTTATAGTTTTAATTTTTTAATTTAAGATTTCACGAATATAAAAATGGAACAACTTATTCAATCAAATAAAATCTCAAATTGTAATTATTTTCATATTTGTTTTGATAGCATTTATATACATAAAATTTTTACAGTTAAAGCGGGAAAATTGGTTCATAAATTTATTATTGGATTCACCATATAAGTAAATTCATACTCCATACGGATGTAACTTAAACGTAAAATTTCTTTCCGCATGAAAAGAACATGCATAGCGTATATCTCCACAATGAGTGGCATAGGCTAGGCTGCATTCTGGTAGCAGATCGGATACCCAATCGATCAGAATTCTCTGAATTTTTGCAACCAGCTCTTTGAGCGGAAATTTGTTTCGCTAATGTACTCAACACTTAGCACAGCTTTGCATAGAACAGATGCTTACGTATAAAGTGACACATTTTTGTAGCGGCCCATTACAAATAAAGTGCGCTGTTTCACTCATCCGATAGGCAACCGATAGGCTGCCATACCCATATGACGAAATTGTAACAGGAAAAGCAAAAAAGGATTAATTTGAATAAAAGAGGTTGAATTTATTGAATTTCTTATTAATAATAAGAAATAGTAATATACAGAATAATTAGATAAAGAAAAATTTATATGCGACAAATTTTATAATATTTTATTTCGTCCTGTTCGATACAAAAATTGGGAGTTTGTGAATATTATTTAACTTGTAGATAGTGCTAAAGTAATTATATAACTATCAAATTGTTTTAGATGCAAATTTGTATTTAAAAAACTCTGAATAGATTTTTAAACTTCATCTTGGATCCACTCAAAATCATGGTAAGTCCGTTGAAATAGAGGAAAAGCACACATACTACTACTTACAACTAACGCATATGCAAGAGCAAACTTAAATATTTTTTTTATATTTAACTTTGAAATATTTGTTTGCATATTTTGGTGCTTTAGTTTAATTATGGAAAAAATTGTGAGTAAATAAAAAAAATAATGAAAAATATAATACAATTAAAGGAAAATATGTTTTATTTATTCTTTGTTTTGTCCAACAGCAAGAAAGAGTGCAAATAAATGGGATCAAGCGAACAGCAGGCTTTGGTTTCTATTTTATTTAGATTATGTTCTTTGTAAGAACCTGCTGGTACCAAAAGCGAGAACATTTAAAAAAAATGTTTTATGTAGAATTGAATAAATAAATAATAAATAATAGCAATGAATGCCAAGTTTGGTATGTTTTGTGTTATATTAGCGGCTATGAGCCAGCCTTTAATGTATCGAGCAATTCGAGAAATTGTTGACTTGCTAGTGCGAGTGAAGGGACATGCTGTGCGATTCCCAAGAATTGAGGAAGAGTTCCTTTATGTTTCTGGTTGTTTCTGTAAATGTTAAAAGTAATATAACAATAAAATTTAAATATCGAATAATAATAAAATTTACTTACACTTTACTGTCTGCCATTTTTGCGCTTATATGTGAAATCACAGCTGTCAAATCTTCATTACAGTCCGCTGTTCTACTAAAACAGCTTTCTGCTAACATAACAGCTTATTCAAAGACAGAATGTCTGCGTTCCTGCAGCCCATCGGATACCCAACCGATCAGAGTTCTCCGAATTTTTTGCAATCAGCTGATTGAGCGGAAATTTTCTTCGCTACCGTACTCAACACTTAGCATAGCTGTTTGTAGAACAGATGTTTACATATAAAGTGACAACTTTTTGTAGCGGCCCATTCACAAACAAAGTGCGCTGTTTCACTCACCCGATAGGCAACAGATAGGCTGCCAGAATGCACTCAATGAATTTAGAATTTGGGGCACAAAAGTTTTCTCTCTTGTGATCTGACAAAATAGACAGAAACTGTCATATGACGGACAATTTTGAATTAGGGTGTAAATTCATTCTGTCTTTCAAAAAGCTGTTATGTTAACAGAAAGCTCTTTTAACTTTAATATTATAAGCCTGGTTTCACACACCACGGCTGCGGTGCGGTTTTGGATATCACGGCGATGGTAAACATAATTCAAATCCACAATAAACAGCCCAAACCTAAGCGCCGCTTTTGTTTTTGCTGCAGCTTGTTCATCACCAGATAGTTTTCGCGGGCGATCAATTACTGGTTTGCTTGCAGTTTCAATGTGATGGATAACAATTGCTTCAGCATTAAATTTAAGAGTTTAAGTTGTTGGCGCAATATATATCAAAAATGTAAGAAAATTGAAAAAAGTTTTGTCGATGAAGATAATATTGAAATCCTAAACTATTCAGTGTTACGAACTTCACCACGGCTTATTAAGTTTGTAGTATAATCAACTAGAGGCTTTATCTGAGATCAATGAGTAAATTGTAATGGCTTCAAAAGTCTGAGCCAAGTATGGGCAATTGGCCATCAGCAATAATAAATAACCATTTGGGCTCACGATGGAGACCTAGATCTGGAAAACTTTATACATACTGTTACGAAATTGTTCTCCGGACAATTTACTCTAGCTCTCAATACTCGGGTTCGTACCACTGGACTGTGTAGTAATCAAACAATCGCTGGTTAAATTAAAATAATTAACTTTAATTAATTATTGCTATTTACACACTTAATATTAGGCTTAAAGTTTACTTTATTACAATTTCCTCTTTATTGAATAATTCATTTAATCACCACTCTATTACTTCTCAATACTGTAACTGCTACAAGTGAAATGCACGATGTACACACTGTTACGATTAAAATTCAACTGCGTCTCGACTTTTATTATGTGGTGGCTTATATACCTTCCGAATGGTTGAAGTAGAACATTCTAGAATATTCTCTTTACTTCGGTACAAATTCGAGAACATTTTCGAATTTCATCTACACTTCGAAAGAGGGTTCTTGAGTTATATACTCTATCCTCTCTCGTAGTAACTGAACTTAATAGAGGTATCCTAAAAGTATGCAATCATTTATGTTTCAATACATTCGGGAACATTCTGGAATGGCAGTGCAGTTCAGTTGCGACTTGTAGGCTGAAGTGATCAAACTGATATAGAAGTTAAAGTTAAACTTGTCAGGGAAACTTTTGTTGGGAATTAAAGTTTGTCAACAATTTCCTAAGTTAATTGCTGTTAAATTAGAAACTTCCTTAAAGTCAAATAATAAAAAAGGAGTTTTGCTTTACTTTACACAATTCAGTGATCAAATTATTAGCACGAAATGAATTTGCATAGCAATGTACTCACCGGTGGAAATCTTTTGGTGTCTTTGGTGATTGTTTGTTGAGTCTCAGCAAAGTCTATGAACCATTTAGTTTAATAAATTATTAATTCTGCGTTTCTTTTTTTTTGGAGCCCAAAACTGTGCAGGACACAATTACTGCCTTGAAACGTGTCAAATTATCAACAACATCTTCATGCAGTGAAACGTGTTCTTCTGCTGCTCTGTGGCAGTATGTGGGTATGCTGTATAGGGTCCTAGTTCGTTATACAAAGGATACAAATTATTGGATAGCAGGCCTAGTGGTAAGCATGCTAGTCTCACACTCAGAGGGTGGCAGGCTCAAATCTTGCCCCGGGCTTGGTATCGGAGTGAAAAATTCGATTGTGGCGTCTACTTGCATTTAACACTTTGTACTATTTTTAATATTTTTATGGTCGGGAATACCATTCCGGATTTATCTGGTAAATTTCGACCCGTACATAAATGACCAATGCTGGCGCCTGTGAAGTATGTACTGAGCTCTAATACAGGAAGGCTGAATCAAGACGTATAATGCTGGGCGTAAGGGAGAAAGATCGCTCACTCCAGTTGCCAAATATGTTTCGTTGGAGACACTTCGGTGCGTTGTTGCTGACGTCCCCACGGACCTATTCTCGAGCGCTACATTTCTCGCTTTGCTTATGTTTGCGAGTGCGGTTCATTAAAAATACATAATTACGAGTGCAATGGGCATGTCGCATGACAGTAACTAACAATTGTGTGTCAGACGAAACCATTGTTAGGTGTTTGAGCTCCCCTGCTCGTGGGTTTGCGGTATCGGCACCCGCAACAGTGGCCGCAACTGCACATACACCGGCACCGCATGCCACAATAATCTGAACTTCCGTATTTTATTCTAATCGAAAGTACGCCTGACATGTCGAATGTGCAGAGAGAGAGACACACGGCATGTATGTGCTGGCTCATGCTTGCATTGTACTTGGATTGCAGGCAGTGTAGCAAACTGCTTTGTTGTTATTGTATTTTTTGGTTTTACACTGTCTAGCCAAAGTCTAGACGAGCGCATACCACGGACGAATGCTGTACGAGCGGGAGTATCCTGCGCCGTGTACAGCCTGTAAATTTTTCTGTTTACTTTTTGTTGTTAAAATTTTTTGGCATAAATTTGCAGAACAAATTCCTTTTCCCTGTCACTGTTGGTGGGAGTGTGTTCGTGTGTTGTTTGTGAGTTGGTGTAGGTGTGTGCGTCCTTTGTCGGTGGCTTTGGGCGCTGTGTGCTGATGCTGACTGAATTTGCATATGTATTTATTTCTTTGTTTGTTTGGCTTCTTTGCCTTTGTCTAATTTCCCGTTGGCAATATTGTTTATATTTGCAATTGTAGGTGTTTAAAGTCCTCACAAAAATAAATCAACAAAAATAGCGATACAACTTTGTTTGAGATGTTGTGCTGCGCGGCGCGTGAAAATGTGCATTGAAACATGATTTGTTTGAGTTGCCGGAAGCGCGACTTAAGTTTTGTAGATGCTCTTTTATAAAAAATTATATGATCACTAAGAATATATAAATCCTTAGTCAACTGATTTCAAAGTAAAAGGCACAACTTGTCAGTTCAACGTTATAAACTTTATTAAAACTTATTTGTTAGTAGTATTTATATATAAATAAATTGTATTCTTAACTTACGGATAGAGGTTTTTAAAAAGAGAAGGAAAAGGAGGTTTGAAAAGAGATAGCAGGTATATAGAGTTAATATAGAATAAGTGTGTAGTTAGTGTTACTGAGCGGCTGTAGGTATCGTTCCGATCTGTCCCCAACTCACATGGCGCCGACGGCCAAGAGGCGCCAGATGATCGGATATGCAGGCCAGTTCGGTCGAACAACGCCGACGGCCAAGAGGCGCCAGACAAATATGGATTATTTAGTGATGTCAGGCAATCAAGTCTGGCGACTGTAATTCGGCGCCAGATGATCGGTTATGCAGGCCAGTTCGGTCGAACAACGCCGACGGCCAAGAGGCGCCAGACAAGTATGGATTATTTAGTGATGTCAGGCAATCAAGTCTGGCGACTGTAATTCCTCCCCCCTTGGAGTAAAGCGACGGCCACAAGGATGACGCCGGGGCAGGAGCGAAATGTTGCAGGCTCGTTGGTTCAGGTCTATATGTTGTCCGTTTTATGCTGTGCCATGCTGTCGATGCTCTGATGTTTAGAATGACGATTGCTGAGATGGGTTCAAGTTCAAGTTGTATTCCGATGCTCATCTGGTAGTCTCTTAATTTTTGTACGCTTAAGATTTCGGTGGATGTAGGTAGTTATTGGGTGGTGGTAGTATATGAATTTCATCCTAATATACACTTGGGTTATCTTGGGGACTATTCGGATTATTTCGACGGAGCAGTGCTGATAGTGAAGTAGTGCTGTACCTTCTATAGTGTGGGGTTTAGTGCTGCAAGTAGAATTTATTAGTTTTTGGAACATTGACAAATAATATACATATAATTATGTTCTGGCTGTGTAATTGATTCGATATGTCCTATGTCATCTATTGGGCAATAAGCAGGTTGATTGTTCATCAATTTTCCTATGCAGTTTGAAGAGTCAGTTCTCTCTTGGTTGTTGGATTCAGCGCGGTAGTAAGTGTCTTCTATTTTGGGGCATCGTGTATTTGAAAGTTGTATGTTATATTCATTATAGGTTATAAATGGTTTTGTTGTTATCGATTTTGTTTTGTTTATTTGAATTGGTGGGATTATATGATAAAAATAATATTTGTTGGGTAACATATTTGGTATGCGTATATTGAATATAATATTTGATTTATTTTAATATGCTTGTAGTTCAAGCAATTCATAAATGTGTTTATTTCAGACAATGTTTATGTTTTGTTTCTTTAAGACGTTTTCAATTGCAGCTTGATTTAATAAGAATTTTGGAATGGCGTTTAGTTTACTTAAAATAATTGCTTCTGCAATATTTGATAAATGGTTCATTAATAAGTCTATGTTGTAATTGATTTGATTTAAGTACTGTGTTTGTTTTCTTTTGTATTTATATTCATCATTGTGAATGTAGATTGTCGATGAAGAAAAATAATTTGTGTTATATGAAATGGAAATCTGGCTTTTTGAGGCACTAGGTTTCATGTTTAAATTGGTTATACTGGAGTGCTCATATTCAGTGAGATCGCAGTGTGTTTTCTTACTGGAGTGCTCATATTCAGTGAGATCGCAGTGTAATTATTTTTTATTTTATAAATATATGTATATATATATATATATATATATATATTTTTTTTTTTTTTTTTTTTTTTTTTTTTTTTTTTTTTTTTTTTTTTTTTAGTTCAACTTTACTGTGTATATCCGCGATGGATACAACATCTGAGATAGATGTTAACAGTATTGGTACATTTAGGAATTTACGATTGTGTTTCTTTTTTTATTGCTTGTTTTCGTCTAAGCTTGCCTTTGTGTATTTTTTTGTTTTCTTTCGTTATCACGGTTAATTTATTATCTTTAGCTATAGTGTGTTTTGAGAATCTAGGAGTAAGTTTATTTCGCCTTGCTTCCTTTCTGAAGATTACCTCATTTTCTAGCCTAGTTTCTAGGTTTTCTCTAGTTTCATTTAATTTTTGAGTCCGTTTTGTGACTATATTGTTTATTTTTTCTTTAATTTGCGGGTACAATTCTTCAAGAAATTCATTTAATTTCATAAGATAGTCGTGTTCAGTTGTAAACTTGATGTTTTTGGAAAATTTGTAAGGTCTTCCGAAGAAAAGTTCGTATGGTGTAGTTTTAGTTAAAGAATGGATTGCATTATTATAAGTTATTAAGACTTCTGATAGGATTTCTTCGTGTTCTAATGTTAATTTATTTTCTTTTCGTTTTGATAGTATAAGACGGTATATTTCAGTGAGTGTTGAGTGTAGTCTTTCTACAGGACCATTGCTGCTTGTTTGTTGAAAGGAGGTTATGTGTAGATCGATTTCGTATTGTTTGCAGAATTCTTGAAATATTATTGCGGTGAATTCTGTACCTTGATCACATACAATTTTCTTTGGTACGCCATAAAATCTAATATACTGTTTTATTGAATTAAGGACTGTGATACTACTTCTATTAGACAGGGTGTAGCCAGCAGCGAACTTTGAAAATTTGTCAACTAGTGTTAGTATCTGATGATGATTTATACTGTAAATATCTATATGAATGATGTCTAAAGGTTTAGAGGGTATTTCTGTTATATTATAATGTGGTTTGGGTGGGTGTCTATCATATTTGAAATTTTTGCATTTTTCACAGTTATTAATAATATTAGTTATTTTATTTTTCATTAGAGGGAAATAGAATTGTCTTTTGAGATGGGCAAGACTTTCATTGATACCTCTGTGGTTGGAACGTTCATGATAGTCTTTGATAGTTTTTTCTTGTTCTTCTTCGGATCTTATGTCTTTAACTTTCTCTGTACATCTTATCAAACGAAATAGTTTGTTTTCAGAAAAATATTTAGAAAAAGTTGACTGTACTATACGGAAGATATTATCGTCACAGAATATTGCAGTAATTTTATTGGGTGGTATAAGTGTTTTAAATATATTTATCATTAAGTGTTCATCGAATAGGAGATTGCGAATTATTCTTCTCTGCTTGTTCTTGAACACTGTTTCTACTGTCATTGGTGATCCTTTATTGGTTGCTTCTAGTATGAGTTGTAGATTGAAATCGTTTAGCGGCCTTTCAGATATTTCTATCCCATCATTTAAATTTTCATCGCTGCTGTGGATAGTGGTTAGATTATCTTCTTCGTTAGCATTAAGTTCATGGACATTGATTTTTTTTTTATTATTGATCCTTATTCTACTTAATGCGTCCGCATTTGTGTTTGCTTTTCCTTTTTTATACAATATTTCGTAATCAAATTCCTCTAGTTTTAAACGCCATCTTACTAATTTTGAGTTTGGCTCCTTAAGACTCATAAGCCACGTTAATGGTTTGTGGTCTGTAACTATTTGGAATTTCCTACCGAAGAGGTAAGGGCGGAAGTATTTTGTTGCCCACACAATAGCTAGAAGTTCTTTTTCAATGGTTGAATAATTTGTTTCACTTTCAGACAACGTTCGGCTAGCGAAGCAAATAGGTTTATCGCTTCCTACTCTGCCCTGTGATAAGATAGCGCCCAAGGCATAGTTGCTGGCGTCTGTAGTAAGGACAAAGGGTTTCGAAAAATCTGGATGAATTAATATTGGGTCATTTGTCAGGATGTTTTTGCATGTCTCAAATGCTTCAATATATTGGTTGTTAATTGTGATTGCGTTACCTTTTTTTAGACAATTAGTAAGGGGTTTAGTTAGTTTTGCCAAATCTTTTATAAATTTTCTATAATAACTTATTAGGCCTATGAAGGATTTAATTTCAGTTCGTGTTTTGGGTAGTGGGAAACTTTTTATAGCATGGATTTTCATGGGGTTGGGTTTTATTCCTTCCGTGGTAATTACATGACCTAAATATGCAATCTCTTTTTTTAGAAATTCTGACTTGTCTAACTGGATTTTAAAATTTGACTCTTTGAGTTTTTCGAATACTAGTTTCAAATTTTCTAAGTGTTCTTGGAGGGATGTAGAATAGATGATAATATCGTCTAGATAAACCAAGCACACTTTTCCTATGAGGTCTTTTAAGACGTTATCCATAACTCTTTGGAAAGTGGATGGTGCGTTTTTTAGGCCAAATGGCATTCGAACGTATTCGAAATGGCCGCCTTCAACTGTAAACGCAGTTTTAGGAATATCTTTTGTGTCCATTTCAATCTGATGGAAGCCGGATGCTAGATCGAGAGTTGAAAAATAAAGACATTTTCCTAATTTGTCCAATATTTCACTTATATTTGGTAGAGGATAGCGATCAGATATTGTTTTGTCGTTGACCTTCCTGTAATCGATTACTAGTCGCCACTTTTGTTTCCCACTAGCATCTAATTTTTTTGGGACTACCCATACTGGGGAGCTCCAAGGGGAATAACTATGACGAATGATACCCTGCTCTAACATATTACTAATTTGCTTCTGTACCTCTTGTTTGTGGACATATGGATACCTGTAAGATTTGGTGTATATTGGTATGTTATCTGTGGTGTTAATTTGGTGTTTTATTTGATTAGTAAAGGTTAATTTATTGCCGTCTTTATAAAATATTTCTTCATAAAATTTGCACAATTTGAGTAGTTTTTTGCATTCCTCTTCATTAAGATGGTCTGTTCTTATTGTCTTATATGTGTCTTTTGGAGTTTGAAAGTTATCTTCTATGTTATTGAAGTTTTGTACTTCAATGAATTTTGAAGATTCGTATGACTCTACTTTTAAGGGTTGTTCCAAAAATAAAATATGATCTTGATTCGAGTAATTAGTTATTTCAATTATGCTGTACCAATTTGTTGAATTATATAGACCTTCTGTTATATAGATATTGGGTTGAATTTCTATTGTAGGGACATATATGTTGCCATTTTGGTTATCCACAGGTAGTTTTGCTAATGTTTTTGACTTAGCATGGATTTTTATTTCGCCAGAAGTAAAGTTAGGTTTGAGTTTAATACTATTTGTTGCATTTTGTGTCACTAAAATATTTTTTTCCAAGTCAATTTTTGCGTTAAGTAGTGTAAGGGAATCTAGACCTAAAAGTCCATCGAAATAGTTGTGGAACTGGAATAGGAGGAACTTAAAATGGCCTGGTTGATTAAATTCTGTGAAAATAGGTATAGTAGAATATTTGTTCAGTTCATATTTTTTAAATACAGTAGTTATTGTTGTTGTTTCGCAATTAAATTGTTGACTCTTAGGTATGTATTCCGGATTGATGAATGATGCAGATGCGCCGGTGTCTAGGAGAAATCTTAATGGTCTTCCGAAGGGTGACTGGATGGTTATGTAGGGCAATGTTCTTCCGTGTTTATTTAGTTCTATATACCCTGTCGGACGTTTGAGGCCAATGTGGGAAAATTTTCGTCCTCTTCGATGTTAGTGTGATTTCCTTCATCATTATCGAAGAATGTGTCCAAATTTGGTTGGTATTGGTGACTGTTGTTGTTTAAATTATGCATTTCTTCAAATTTGAAATTCGAATTTCGTACAGTTTGTGTGCGTACATTTTGAGAGGTTTCTGGTTTCGGATAGTTTCTAAACATGTTGGAGTTTGTTGTGTCCATTGGCTCCGGTTTCTGATATCTATTATATTGATTGTTAAACTGTCTTTGATAAGTAGGTCTATCTGCTACATGTCTATTGTTGAATTCTTGATTAGGGTTTTGAAAAGGCTTATAAGAGTTATTATTCATTGGTGTTTGTTGTCTAAATTGTTGTTGCCGGAATGGGTTATTGCGGGCTGTGTTATTATTGTATCGGTTAAAACTATACGGGGTGAGTTGATTATTAAATCTGTTTCTAAATTGTTGTGAGCTTGTCCTGAAGTAAGAAACATTTTGTTCTTTTATGCAATGTGAGAAGGCTTCTGCCATTGTATTTGGTTGCATGGCTCTTATTCTGGAACCTAGTGGTTCTTTTATACCGCTTAAAAAGGAGTTGAGACACATTTCGGAGAACAAATCCTTCTTTGCTTTGATGACATTTGTATCAGTTTCATGTATCATTATGTTGTTACATAAAGCTGATTGTATTTCTATGATTTTACTATAGAATATCTCGATAGCGTCTTCATATTGTTTAGTATTGTGCAAATCACGGATTAACGATGTTTCTGTTCGTTTGTCAGAGTAGTGTAAGATTAAATTTTGTTTTATGTTGTCCCATATTAAAGGGGTGCCGTACATGTTCAGCACTTCGTTAGCTTGTCCCTCAATTTTGTTTCTAATCGCTCTAAGTAGTATTTGTCCCTGTGGGGTATTGTCGGTTCCTCGGATGTGAAGGAGGATTTCTTCCACATTGTTAAGGAATTCATGGAGAAGTCGTGGGTTTCCATCGAACTTCGGCAAGTCTTTTATAGCGTCGGGTATTCTTAAAGCGTCAAATATTTGGCTATGAGTCTGCGGTGTTATTAAGGGTTGTGCTAGGGGAATAGGTTGACTTTCTTGATTCATTGTACCCGATTGATTTGTTGCAATGTTTTTAATAAAACTTTCGTTTAAGCAAATGTCTGTACTTTCAGGTATAGAGGATAGGCTTCTAGAAAGTCTTCTTAGTGCATATGGAAAAAGGGTTAGATTTCTCTTTCGCTTATTTGGGTTAGGCATATGATATATTATTATTATAAATTTATTTATTTATTTATTTATTATTATTATTTTTATTTTTTTTTTTTTTTTTTTTTATATACAACTTATACACTTACATACACCCAATGATTATTTAGCTTAGGTTCTTTCCGCTGATTGTTGTTTCTGGAGCTGTTGTTCTACTAGTTCTTTTTTGTTCATCGGTGATAAGAGCTCGAAAGCTGCCGGTGCACTTCAATATTTTTTTGTTTTTTTTTTTTTTTTTTTTTTGTCGCTGCTACTGGTGTTCGATATAATCTATACTGTGCGATACAGTGATTATTCGACGACAAATTTATGTTTTGCACTTTTTTAAATTGCCACTATCATTGAGCGATTCAATGTTCAATATAATCTATACTGTGCGATACAGTGATTATTTGACGACAATTTTATTTAAAGCACTTTGTTTTTTTTTTTTTTTTTATTGAACGACCGTTCACCGGACTACCGACTGCGCCACTTAAGTTTTGTAGATGCTCTTTTATAAAAAATTATATGATCACTAAGAATATATAAATCCTTAGTCAACTGATTTCAAAGTAAAAGGCACAACTTGTCAGTTCAACGTTATAAACTTTATTAAAACTTATTTGTTAGTAGTATTTATATATAAATAAATTGTATTCTTAACTTACGGAAAGAGGTTTTTAAAAAGAGAAGGAAAAGGAGGTTTGAAAAGAGATAGCAGGTATATAGAGTTAATATAGAATAAGTGTGTAGTTAGTGTTACTGAGCGGCTGTAGGTATCGTTCCGATCTGTCCCCAACTCACATGGCGCCGACGGCCAAGAGGCGCCAGATGATCGGATATGCAGGCCAGTTCGGTCGAACAACGCCGACGGCCAAGAGGCGCCAGACAAATATGGATTATTTAGTGATGTCAGGCAATCAAGTCTGGCGACTGTAATTCGGCGCCAGATGATCGGTTATGCAGGCCAGTTCGGTCGAACAACGCCGACGGCCAAGAGGCGCCAGACAAGTATGGATTATTTAGTGATGTCAGGCAATCAAGTCTGGCGACTGTAATTCGCGCTTTATGCGCTTGCATGGACTGTTGTCACGCCCGCCGCAGGGACTATTGTGCCATGCTCGGCTGCGGCATGGTGGCATGATGGCGGCGGTGCAGCGGTGCTGGGCAGTCGCTGCACACTGCAAATATTGTAAATTGGCACTGCGTACGAGCGCAGCAAATCGAATCGAAAATGTGTTTATTTGTGCGCTAAATCATGCAATTCTAAAATTAAATTCCGAATATTTTCATTTATGTGGTCGTATTTGTTTGCCAAAAACGATTTGCCGTTACTGCTGCGGCTGTTCTTGTTGTTGCTGCGGCTGTTCTTGTTGGTGTTGTTGCCTGTGAGTGTTGCATGTAGACAGCTTGACGCTAGTAGCAACGCGATGCGACTTTTTTGTGCCAGTCACGTAGATGCTCGGAGGCACCGCCGCTGTGGGAAAGCGAACGCTTTCACTATGCACGAGCTTGCCGCATTGGCATTTACTTGATTCACTTCGGCAAAAATCTAAATTTGTAGCGTGAGCATTCCAGTTACACATGCTGCATCTGCAAACAAATGCATTCAATTCAAAAATAGTCTTTCGCGAATGACAAACACAATTTTTTTGTTTGCTGCTCGGGTTGTTCCCTTTTCCTTTTTCGCTTGTTTGTTTGGTATTGGAAATTGTTGCGATTTGCAGTCCGTGCCCAATTCGACAAAAAATGGTCACGTTTTTCGCATATATCAGCTCGGACATTGATACATCATTCAGTAGTAGGCAATATAAGTGCAAATATCCTTGCTGGTTGAGTATTTTGTATTCATCGAACAATTTTTAAAATGCCTTAAAAAAGCACAATTTACTTCTTTTTAAACACAAAGTTGACAATATCAATTGCTTCGTCTGCCTAATTTTGGTCTATCACAGCGGATTTTGGCCATTTTGCATAATGGTCCGAAGCAAGGCGGATCGTATTTAAAACGAAAAACGAATTCAATACTATCCGCTGTGCTTTACGTGATTTGCCTGGAGAAGCAACTGTTTTTGTAGCCATTTCTTTCACACGTCATTTACAAGTGCTCTCTTTTTGGAGTCGCAAGTCTACACAATGGGAGTAGGTAGGTAGGTAGGAGTGGCAGCCTAGTTCACCAGGAGCACTCTTGAGCACACCTAAGAGCCCGCTGTGACACCACGGTGTGGCGCTGTTCAAGTACTGACTAAAATTCTCTTACTGAAAGAGGCGATAGTCAGCACTAGGAGAGCGCCGGGAAAGGCCCGTGATAATTTAACGACACAATGGGAGTAATGTCACTAGATTGCGTTCTGTTTTCTTAGCATATTTTATAAACTATTCTCTGGAGCGATATATACATTTTTTTATATGTATCGAATATAACAGAGGGTGGGCTTGTTGGTACCTTCGTTTGAGTTCATTGCCGCTAATTCCAGAGGGGTCAGGTGTACACGAACTGTGCTGTTGTAGCTGCTTTTCTAAAATGTGTGCTTTTCGGCAAAATTCCAAACGGTTATTATGGATTCTATTTCTATTTAGAAACTGTAGAAGATGCTGGCACCAGGTCGTGTCACATACGATTAAGAGTTTCTGAAAGGAGAAATAGTAATATTCCCTTCTGACATTATGCTGTAACACATCCTGTCAGCGTGTGTTTCAAATGCTACAGTTTTCGAGTGTAAAAAGGCAATATAATAAAATCTATAAATGGGGTGTGCACCGTTTAGCACATGATAATAGGTGTCGTCTAGAATTTGGCATTCGTTTTCGTTTATGTGGTGGTTAACTTCGCTGGCGTAGTTGTGAAATGACAAATTGAAGGGAGACATCAGAGATCGGAGATTTTTTGAGGTACCTGAAAATATTCCGCATTTTTCTACCAACTGCTACCAAATTACACTGAGGCTTTCAGGTGCTTCAAAAAGACTCTTAAGTGTATTCACTTTAGATATCTTAGGGATATCCGTCAACTTTGGGAAATGAACATCGCCCAAGTTCCGTACAGAACCTGCTGTTCTGTTTGTGCAAAAAATTTCATTAATTTAAAATTTTAATTTTCCCACACCGTACAAATGCGAGGAACTTTTTGAAATTTCAATTTATTTCCCGTTGGCTTCTTTTATTGGGGTTTATCTGCTTTATGCGAAGTTTATGTGAAGCGCCTTCTCGTATAAAAAGAAGCCACAAAGCAACAATCAAAGTTTTTCAATGCCGCTACCAACGTCATTACGCGTTTCCGTTTCCGCTGCACAATTGCAAAACTTTTTGGCATTCAATCAGAGCGCGGTCATGGCTTTTAACTATCGTAAGCCAGCTCAGCTCCCACAATGTCCCCCGCACACCTGACTGAAGTGAAAAATGAGTTTCGTTCGCAGCCGTCAAGTGCAGGCAACTTGGGGAGGAAACTTTCGACGACGCAAAACTTATGCAAAACTATGCGAATGCGGCGAGACATAAAAATCATTTAACAGAACCTAAATTCCACAAGGAGTTTATGGGCGGCCTCGCCCCAGCCAGCTTGTGGGCTGGCGTTGACGCATGCAATTGTCATCTCGTGGCAGACGTTTTAGCATTTCACTTTGTTTTTTGGCTGCTTTTAATGCTGGGTGCAGGGATTCGAGTGGGAGTTGGGTGTCAGGCCGTGATGGGCTGTCGCAAATCGGCATTTAATTGGTTTGTAAATTAGCGTTAAGCGATTTGCGGCGAGTGTTTTAAATGGCTGTATGGAAAACGTCTGAAGTGACGTGACCAATGTAGACTGGGTGAAGGCACCCTTAATTGGAGAATCAATCTGGAATCGTAACCCAGTCTGAAGAATTCAAATGCGCGATGTTGAGCAAAAACAGTTCCATCGACCAACCAAATTGGCCGACTTCAACGATAGATCTGTCACGCGTCAAAAAAGTTGTAACTTAGTCAGCTCTTATGTGAACCAATACGAGAATCGAATAACTCCATCACTGCATTATATTTGATATTTCAGCTTTTAAAAAATATTCTAATGTAACAGCAATTCATCAAAGAAATTGTTGATCAATTTTAATACCCTGGAGAAATATTGGACCAAGTCTTATCGCTGCTGTATTCAGTTCCATGACGGAACTCACGGTCGTTCGTCTTGGGATTTTTAATTCCATTATTGCAGACAAGATAGTATCATTGTTTATATCTATGGTAATACAGAAAGAAAACACATCACTTATGAGAGAACGATTCATTTGGGTGAACGAGATATCGATTGCTCTAGATAATAATTTAAACTTATTAATTATCTATTTAAACTCTCTCTTGAGCATTGAAATGGCGTTTTGTCGCAATATGAAATTTGAATCAATTTTGGTAAAGGACAGGTTAGGTTAGAGTGACAAACCTCACTTAAGCACACTTAAAGGTTCGGTGCGATACCATAAGAAACCGGCACGACTCCCCCATCTACCGCGTGGGGAACCATTGATTCCTATATAAACCTGGTACTATGTTCCTAATACTTATGGATGACAATTCGGTCAGATCATTAAGGAATGGTGAGCCCCTAGCTAGCGAGGGGCACTGACACATGAGATGAAGAGCAGAATATTACGCTTCTTCAGAGGCGCAACCGCGACAGAAGTCATTGAATGGCAACCGTAGTCTTTCAGCGTGTGTACCAATTAAGCAGTGTCCCGTGAGAGCAGATATTTTTGTGCTGATGGAGGTTCTGTTATGGTTGAGTAACTGACCAGAAGGCTTCTTGCCCCTGGTGCCCAAGCCTGTTTGGCAGCACCAGAGGTGCTATCTTATACCTAGAATCGTTTTGCTACCCCGAGTGTTGTTTGATAGTTCATTTTACGGCTGCAGGGTACACCAAATGGTGAAGAAGGGGAAAATTTCACTAAGGGAGCGGAATATAGCCAATTCATACGGCCTCGCATTGGCCTAGGCACCCAGTAAATGAGGACCTGTCAATTTCTCGTCACACTGCAGAATGAAGAACGGCTGTCAGGAACAAGCTTTGATGTAGAGAACACTCCAGCAAGAGATGTGATTGCTGCCTGGTCATCTTCTGCCTGAAAGACACTGCAATGGCCAGCGAGACCGAAAGATGCCTGATAAAAGTAATTTACAAAATTGCGTTGCTACCCAAAAACTAATCACTGTTTTCAGATGTCCTCAGCGTGCTGACTTAAAAGATGTTAAATGTAAATGAGAAAAATTGCAAGAGAACTATCAACTTTAATAGATTTAGTAATAAAACCGCAAAGTCCCATAATATACACGGCGATGTAAGACAGAAAAGCACTCCAAACAATCTACCTATTGAAAAAGAATCAAGGGAAGTTTCAGTTCTCTTTCAAAGATTGATCCCGCATAGAGCAAAATCCTGTACTATAACAAAGAGTTGTATTCTGTTGGACGTTAATCAATCAAATTTCTCAGGCTTATTTGGTACTATTAAATTTTAACCATACAGGTGAGTCCCTTCAGATCCGCTTAGGCAGTGCCCAGCAATTAGTAGAAATAGCCTCACACTTGTGGCAAAAGATGAACTTCAGTAATGGCTCCTTTCGGAGGAGTGTGAGGTTGAGAAAAAGGTACCGAACGATCTCTAGTTGGCGTTAATCCGTATAAGTTCATATGTTTCTTCTTATGCGCTTAACTTGTATTAAAACATCCAAAACACCGCTGGACTTTTCCTTTCCACCAATTTACATTTTTTTCTGTTCATTAAAATATCATTAACTAAAAGTGTTTTATTGCGCGAGATCATAATCTAATTAATTCGCGAAATTCATATCCGAAAGTAACACCATACTTGATTGTGCTGCCTGACGCACTAATTGGAACCCAAAGGTTAAATAATACCTTATATGCATTTAGGACTAATGAGATTTATATAAATTATTACACAGGCAACACATAAAATGAATGCATTACCATATCAACGGTGAAGGACACAGAAGGACAATGGATATTTTATCGTATCCTACGCTCTGCTCTGTTGGGAGCAACTTAAGAAGCTGCAGCAGTATAAGTTTCCTATGAGTCGATCCGTGTCATCGCAGGGATTCTAATGGCAGGATTAGAGTACGACTTATTGACGTTGGTGCAATGTGATATTCCTATTGTTGTAAGTAGTCAACAAGTGCGGCATTCAATATGAAGGTCATTTGTAGGATTAACGGTTTGTCCGACCACGGCGCCATTTAATAACAAATAAAGAACTGTGAGTAGCTGCTATGTTCATATTTGGGAATTGTTGTTTCGCATAAACGCGGACTCCACTTTACCTACCGACAGCGTTTTTATCACACTCTCGAAAGCCCTCCTCTACTGCCGCTATGAAAGTGTTAGTTCAGCAATAGAAAATACCCCTCCACCGAAATTAGCGCTCACTGCATTTTGACTGTGTGTGCTGTACCAGTGAGTATGCTCGAATTACAGTCGCCAGACTTGATTGCCTGACATCACTAAATAATCCATACTTGTCTGGCGCCTCTTGGCCGTCGGCGTTGTTCGACCGAACTGGCCTGCATAACCGATCATCTGGCGCCGAATTACAGTCGCCAGACTTGATTGCCTGACATCACTAAATAATCCATATTTGTCTGGCGCCTCTTGGCCGTCGGCGTTGTTCGACCGAACTGGCCTGCATATCCGATCATCTGGCGCCTCTTGGCCGTCGGCGCCATGTGAGTTGGGGACAGATCGGAACGATACCTACAGCCGCTCAGTAACACTAACTACACACTTATTCTATATTAACTCTATATACCTGCTATCTCTTTTCAAACCTCCTTTTCCTTCTCTTTTTAAAAACCTCTATCCGTAAGTTAAGAATACAATTTATTTATATATAAATACTACTAACAAATAAGTTTTAATAAAGTTTATAACGTTGAACTGACAAGTTGTGCCTTTTACTTTGAAATCAGTTGACTAAGGATTTATATATTCTTAGTGATCATATAATTTTTTATAAAAGAGCATCTACAAAACTTAAGTGGCGCAGTCGGTAGTCCGGTGAACGGTCGTTCAATAAAAAAAAAACAAAGTGCTTTAAATAAAATTGTCGTCAAATAATCACTGTATCGCACAGTATAGATTATATTGAACATTGAATCGCTCAATGATAGTGGCAATTTAAAAAAGTGCAAAACATAAATTTGTCGTCGAATAATCACTGTATCGCACAGTATAGATTATATCGAACACCAGTAGCAGTGACAAAAAAAAAAAAAAAAAAAAAAAACAAAAAAATATTGAAGTGCACCGGCAGCTTTCGAGCTCTTATCACCGATGAACAAAAAGAACTAGTAGAACAACAGCTCCAGAAACAACAATCAGCGGAAAGAACCTAAGCTAAATAATCATTGGGTGTATGTAAGTGTATAAGTTGTATATAAAAAAAAAAAAAAAAAAAAAATAATAATAAATAAATAAATAAATAAATTTATAATAATAATATATCATATGCCTAACCCAAATAAGCGAAAGAGAAATCTAACCCTTTTTCCATATGCACTAAGAAGACTTTCTAGAAGCCTATCCTCTGTACCTGAAAGTACAGACATTTGCTTAAACGAAAGTTTTATTAAAAACATTGCAACAAATCAATCGGGTACAATGAATCAAGAAAGTCAACCTATTCCCCTAGCACAACCCTTAATAACACCGCAGACTCATAGCCAAATATTTGACGCTTTAAGAATACCCGACGCTATAAAAGACTTGCCGAAGTTCGATGGAAACCCACGACTTCTCCATGAATTCCTTAACAATGTGGAAGAAATCCTCCTTCACATCCGAGGAACCGACAATACCCCACAGGGACAAATACTACTTAGAGCGATTAGAAACAAAATTGAGGGACAAGCTAACGAAGTGCTGAACATGTACGGCACCCCTTTAATATGGGACAACATAAAACAAAATTTAATCTTACACTACTCTGACAAACGAACAGAAACATCGTTAATCCGTGATTTGCACAATACTAAACAATATGAAGACGCTATCGAGATATTCTATAGTAAAATCATAGAAATACAATCAGCTTTATGTAACAACATAATGATACATGAAACTGATACAAATGTCATCAAAGCAAAGAAGGATTTGTTCTCCGAAATGTGTCTCAACTCCTTTTTAAGCGGTATAAAAGAACCACTAGGTTCCAGAATAAGAGCCATGCAACCAAATACAATGGCAGAAGCCTTCTCACATTGCATAAAAGAACAAAATGTTTCTTACTTCAGGACAAGCTCACAACAATTTAGAAACAGATTTAATAATCAACTCACCCCGTATAGTTTTAACCGATACAATAATAACACAGCCCGCAATAACCCATTCCGGCAACAACAATTTAGACAACAAACACCAATGAATAATAACTCTTATAAGCCTTTTCAAAACCCTAATCAAGAATTCAACAATAGACATGTAGCAGATAGACCTACTTATCAAAGACAGTTTAACAATCAATATAATAGATATCAGAAACCGGAGCCAATGGACACAACAAACTCCAACATGTTTAGAAACTATCCGAAACCAGAAACCTCTCAAAATGTACGCACACAAACTGTACGAAATTCGAATTTCAAATTTGAAGAAATGCATAATTTAAACAACAACAGTCACCAATACCAACCAAATTTGGACACATTCTTCGATAATGATGAAGGAAATCACACTAACATCGAAGAGGACGAAAATTTTCCCACATTGGCCTCAAACGTCCGACAGGGTATATAGAACTAAATAAACACGGAAGAACATTGCCCTACATAACCATCCAGTCACCCTTCGGAAGACCATTAAGATTTCTCCTAGACACCGGCGCATCTGCATCATTCATCAATCCGGAATACATACCTAAGAGTCAACAATTTAATTGCGAAACAACAACAATAACTACTGTATTTAAAAAATATGAACTGAACAAATATTCTACTATACCTATTTTCACAGAATTTAATCAACCAGGCCATTTTAAGTTCCTCCTATTCCAGTTCCACAACTATTTCGATGGACTTTTAGGTCTAGATTCCCTTACACTACTTAACGCAAAAATTGACTTGGAAAAAAATATTTTAGTGACACAAAATGCAACAAATAGTATTAAACTCAAACCTAACTTTACTTCTGGCGAAATAAAAATCCATGCTAAGTCAAAAACATTAGCAAAACTACCTGTGGATAACCAAAATGGCAACATATATGTCCCTACAATAGAAATTCAACCCAATATCTATATAACAGAAGGTCTATATAATTCAACAAATTGGTACAGCATAATTGAAATAACTAATTACTCGAATCAAGATCATATTTTATTTTTGGAACAACCCTTAAAAGTAGAGTCATACGAATCTTCAAAATTCATTGAAGTACAAAACTTCAATAACATAGAAGATAACTTTCAAACTCCAAAAGACACATATAAGACAATAAGAACAGACCATCTTAATGAAGAGGAATGCAAAAAACTACTCAAATTGTGCAAATTTTATGAAGAAATATTTTATAAAGACGGCAATAAATTAACCTTTACTAATCAAATAAAACACCAAATTAACACCACAGATAACATACCAATATACACCAAATCTTACAGGTATCCATATGTCCACAAACAAGAGGTACAGAAGCAAATTAGTAATATGTTAGAGCAGGGTATCATTCGTCATAGTTATTCCCCTTGGAGCTCCCCAGTATGGGTAGTCCCAAAAAAAATTAGATGCTAGTGGGAAACAAAAGTGGCGACTAGTAATCGATTACAGGAAGGTCAACGACAAAACAATATCTGATCGCTATCCTCTACCAAATATAAGTGAAATATTGGACAAATTAGGAAAATGTCTTTATTTTTCAACTCTCGATCTAGCATCCGGCTTCCATCAGATTGAAATGGACACAAAAGATATTCCTAAAACTGCGTTTACAGTTGAAGGCGGCCATTTCGAATACGTTCGAATGCCATTTGGCCTAAAAAACGCACCATCCACTTTCCAAAGAGTTATGGATAACGTCTTAAAAGACCTCATAGGAAAAGTGTGCTTGGTTTATCTAGACGATATTATCATCTATTCTACATCCCTCCAAGAACACTTAGAAAATTTGAAACTAGTATTCGAAAAACTCAAAGAGTCAAATTTTAAAATCCAGTTAGACAAGTCAGAATTTCTAAAAAAAGAGATTGCATATTTAGGTCATGTAATTACCACGGAAGGAATAAAACCCAACCCCATGAAAATCCATGCTATAAAAAGTTTCCCACTACCCAAAACACGAACTGAAATTAAATCCTTCATAGGCCTAATAAGTTATTATAGAAAATTTATAAAAGATTTGGCAAAACTAACTAAACCCCTTACTAATTGTCTAAAAAAAGGTAACGCAATCACAATTAACAACCAATATATTGAAGCATTTGAGACATGCAAAAACATCCTGACAAATGACCCAATATTAATTCATCCAGATTTTTCGAAACCCTTTGTCCTTACTACAGACGCCAGCAACTATGCCTTGGGCGCTATCTTATCACAGGGCAGAGTAGGAAGCGATAAACCTATTTGCTTCGCTAGCCGAACGTTGTCTGAAAGTGAAACAAATTATTCAACCATTGAAAAAGAACTTCTAGCTATTGTGTGGGCAACAAAATACTTCCGCCCTTACCTCTTCGGTAGGAAATTCCAAATAGTTACAGACCACAAACCATTAACGTGGCTTATGAGTCTTAAGGAGCCAAACTCAAAATTAGTAAGATGGCGTTTAAAACTAGAGGAATTTGATTACGAAATATTGTATAAAAAAGGAAAAGCAAACACAAATGCGGACGCATTAAGTAGAATAAGGATCAATAATAAAAAAAAAATCAATGTCCATGAACTTAATGCTAACGAAGAAGATAATCTAACCACTATCCACAGCAGCGATGAAAATTTAAATGATGGGATAGAAATATCTGAAAGGCCGCTAAACGATTTCAATCTACAACTCATACTAGAAGCAACCAACAAAGGATCACCAATGACAGTAGAAACAGTGTTCAAGAACAAGCAGAGAAGAATAATTCGCAATCTCCTATTCGATGAACACTTAATGATAAATATATTTAAAACACTTATACCACCCAATAAAATTACTGCAATATTCTGTGACGATAATATCTTCCGTATAGTACAGTCAACTTTTTCTAAATATTTTTCTGAAAACAAACTATTTCGTTTGATAAGATGTACAGAGAAAGTTAAAGACATAAGATCCGAAGAAGAACAAGAAAAAACTATCAAAGACTATCATGAACGTTCCAACCACAGAGGTATCAATGAAAGTCTTGCCCATCTCAAAAGACAATTCTATTTCCCTCTAATGAAAAATAAAATAACTAATATTATTAATAACTGTGAAAAATGCAAAAATTTCAAATATGATAGACACCCACCCAAACCACATTATAATATAACAGAAATACCCTCTAAACCTTTAGACATCATTCATATAGATATTTACAGTATAAATCATCATCAGATACTAACACTAGTTGACAAATTTTCAAAGTTCGCTGCTGGCTACACCCTGTCTAATAGAAGTAGTATCACAGTCCTTAATTCAATAAAACAGTATATTAGATTTTATGGCGTACCAAAGAAAATTGTATGTGATCAAGGTACAGAATTCACCGCAATAATATTTCAAGAATTCTGCAAACAATACGAAATCGATCTACACATAACCTCCTTTCAACAAACAAGCAGCAATGGTCCTGTAGAAAGACTACACTCAACACTCACTGAAATATACCGTCTTATACTATCAAAACGAAAAGAAAATAAATTAACATTAGAACACGAAGAAATCCTATCAGAAGTCTTAATAACTTATAATAATGCAATCCATTCTTTAACTAAAACTACACCATACGAACTTTTCTTCGGAAGACCTTACAAATTTTCCAAAAACATCAAGTTTACAACTGAACACGACTATCTTATGAAATTAAATGAATTTCTTGAAGAATTGTACCCGCAAATTAAAGAAAAAATAAACAATATAGTCACAAAACGGACTCAAAAATTAAATGAAACTAGAGAAAACCTAGAAACTAGGCTAGAAAATGAGGTAATCTTCAGAAAGGAAGCAAGGCGAAATAAACTTACTCCTAGATTCTCAAAACACACTATAGCTAAAGATAATAAATTAACCGTGATAACGAAAGAAAACAAAAAAATACACAAAGGCAAGCTTAGACGAAAACAAGCAATAAAAAAAGAAACACAATCGTAAATTCCTAAATGTACCAATACTGTTAACATCTATCTCAGATGTTGTATCCATCGCGGATATACACAGTAAAGTTGCATTAAAAAAAAAAAAAAAAAAAAAAAAAAAAAAAAAATATATATATATATATATATATATATATATATATATATATATATACATATATTTATAAAATAAAAAATAATTACACTGCGATCTCACTGAATATGAGCACTCCAGTATAACAAATTCAAACATGAAACCTAGTGCCTTAAAAAGCCAGATTTCTATGTCACATAAAACTAATTATTTTCCTTCACAACAAATCTAAAACGATGAATATAAACAAACAAAATATCACACTGCGATCTCACTGAATATGAGCACTCCAGTAAGAAAACACACTGCGATCTCACTGAATATGAGCACTCCAGTATAACAAATTCAAACATGAAACCTAGTGCCTTAAAAAGCCAGATTTCTATGTCACATAAAACTAATTATTTTCCTTCACAACAAATCTAAAACGATGAATATAAACAAACAAAATATCACACTGCGATCTCACTGAATATGAGCACTCCAGTAAGAAAACACACTGCGATCTCACTGAATATGAGCACTCCAGTATAACCAATTTAAACATGAAACCTAGTGCCTCAAAAAGCCAGATTTCCATTTCATATAACACAAATTATTTTTCTTCATCGACAATCTACATTCACAATGATGAATATAAATACAAAAGAAAACAAACACAGTACTTAAATCAAATCAATTACAACATAGACTTATTAATGAACCATTTATCAAATATTGCAGAAGCAATTATTTTAAGTAAACTAAACGCCATTCCAAAATTCTTATTAAATCAAGCTGCAATTGAAAACGTCTTAAAGAAACAAAACATAAACATTGTCTGAAATAAACACATTTATGAATTGCTTGAACTACAAGCATATTAAAATAAATCAAATATTATATTCAATATACGCATACCAAATATGTTACCCAACAAATATTATTTTTATCATATAATCCCACCAATTCAAATAAACAAAACAAAATCGATAACAACAAAACCATTTATAACCTATAATGAATATAACATACAACTTTCAAATACACGATGCCCCAAAATAGAAGACACTTACTACCGCGCTGAATCCAACAACCAAGAGAGAACTGACTCTTCAAACTGCATAGGAAAATTGATGAACAATCAACCTGCTTATTGCCCAATAGATGACATAGGACATACCGAATCAATTACACAGCCAGAACATAATTATATATATATTATTTGTCAATGTTCCAAAAACTAATAAATTCTACTTGCAGCACTAAACCCCACACTATAGAAGGTACAGCACTACTTCACTATCAGCACTGCTCCGTCGAAATAATCCGAATAGTCCCCAAGATAACCCAAGTGTATATTAGGATGAAATTCATATACTACCACCACCCAATAACTACCTACATCCACCGAAATCTTAAGCGTACAAAAATTAAGAGACTACCAGATGAGCATCGGAATACAACTTGAACTTGAACCCATCTCAGCAATCGTCATTCTAAACATCAGAGCATCGACAGCATGGCACAGCATAAAACGGACAACATATAGACCTGAACCAACGAGCCTGCAACATTTCGCTCCTGCCCCGGCGTCATCCTTGTGGCCGTCGCTTTACTCCAAGGGGGGAGGAATTACAGTCGCCAGACTTGATTGCCTGACATCACTAAATAATCCATACTTGTCTGGCGCCTCTTGGCCGTCGGCGTTGTTCGACCGAACTGGCCTGCATAACCGATCATCTGGCGCCGAATTACAGTCGCCAGACTTGATTGCCTGACATCACTAAATAATCCATATTTGTCTGGCGCCTCTTGGCCGTCGGCGTTGTTCGACCGAACTGGCCTGCATATCCGATCATCTGGCGCCTCTTGGCCGTCGGCGCCATGTGAGTTGGGGACAGATCGGAACGATACCTACAGCCGCTCAGTAACACTAACTACACACTTATTCTATATTAACTCTATATACCTGCTATCTCTTTTCAAACCTCCTTTTCCTTCTCTTTTTAAAAACCTCTATCCGTAAGTTAAGAATACAATTTATTTATATATAAATACTACTAACAAATAAGTTTTAATAAAGTTTATAACGTTGAACTGACAAGTTGTGCCTTTTACTTTGAAATCAGTTGACTAAGGATTTATATATTCTTAGTGATCATATAATTTTTTATAAAAGAGCATCTACAAAACTTAAGTCTCGCAATGGCGCTCCTAAATTCTTAGCACCATATTCTGTGTTCTCAGCACAATGCGTTCATTGAATTTTGTCCTTCCGCCCAACGTCAAAGGACGAATGCACAATAAGCGCTAGTCACATGCAACTGCACTAATCAAACACACTCGTACACTTGCAATTCCGTTTCTCCGACCTCTACTCCCCACGAACTAACCAACTCCATTCCTAATCGTTTCTGGCTTCAACTTAGTACCCTTCCTTAACTGTGGTCGTCTGCAGCAGTGCAACTCAAGCGTTACACTTGGCATACAGTCGCCTTGTCAGAGTTGTGAAATTTATGTAGTTTTTTTCTTTCCCATTCTGTCTGTGGCGAATTCATTGCATTGCGTTGCATACTTTTAGGTGGTCGAACCCTTCTTTGCACCGCTGTTGCGACCTGCTAACGTCAGTAAGTTTAAATTTCAAATTTTATTCCCTCTAACTTCTCATTTCATTTGCTGTGGGGTTGCGGAGTTGTTAGATATATTCAAATACCCTATACCCAGGAGAGTGAACCTTGCATTCAGGCTAGTGTTTCGATGGACGGTATCTATTATCTATTTCGTATATCGATATCGTTTATGAACCAGTCTAAAGAGAACCTTGTTCTAAGGAAATTTACGTCAACTGATTATGCAGTTTGTGTATTGGACGCATTCTATGCATACCATTGTCTGCCTTGCCCAATTTTAGTGGTATCTTCACTTCCATTATGCCGCTTACAAATTTCATATTAATTTGAAGGTGAACTTTCGCATATTTTTTGTGGGTGTTCGCTTTTGCGCTGCTGCAGAACGACGCAAAAGTAGCTTATTTTTAGTGCCACATTAGGAGTGAACAAAGGAGTTGATTTTGCTTGCGTAGTACGCCCCTTAAAAGGGATTTCACTTTGTCGATATTTAAGTTACTGACTCCCCAAAAATAGAGAGTGCAGCGTTGTCCTTACTTTGCATTCATTGAACATATTGCAATTTCAGCTATCAATTGAACAAAGTTTGCTTGCTACAATTTGAACACAACAACAACCGCGGGAAATTCTCATATTGCTGATGAGGCAATTGCAGCGATTCTTTAAAGCCAGAATTGCTTATATTCGAATAGGGAAAAAAGGAAGAGACACTTCAATTTGAATATTATTTTTAATGACTGAATAAACTGTTTGCTAACTGCCAATCATAGAATGGGCAGGCATCAAAATGGACAACCTCCAAAATTATGGGCTGCAGTACCGCGAGGTACGTTCTCTGAACAGCCTGTAGCCCCGAGTGCGTTTTATTTGAGATCTATGTACATAAGATTTATAATCGACTGAATTGAAGTAAGAAGACATAATTACGGAGTGTATTGGAATATGTCTACAGCTATGCCCACTACTTTCATCGGTGCTGATCAAGTCATAGCACGATTGCCGTCTTCCTTCCAACGCCACTTCAGCATATTTACTAGTCTGCAATTCTACTTAATCAGTTTCCTTATTTAGCACTTTACCATCGGGCCGAAAACCACACTTAGCTAGGGGTCAAACGCTTGGCTCGCTGACATCCGGGCTCAGCATTTTTATGGATGGGTGCCACCATCGAAGTTCCTGCGGCATGTAAATTAAAGACGCTTCAGCAATTTTTACTTGCAATTTTCCAGTTCACTCTTCATCGGTTTTATTTATACAATATTATTCGAGTTATTTTCTTAGACTATACTCGTAAACGATACGCTTCCTGGTGAACTGGGAGTTAATGATAGTACCCAGTGACTGCTTCACATGTAAATTATGTTGATTGGGCGCCATTAGCCGTGGCCATCAAAAGACTCTCGTCACAAGTATTGGCGTCCAAATTACCTTTGAATGAATTAAATGGGAGGCCATTATCGCCAGTTGCAGCACGGAAACAACAAATATGAAGGAGAAGTGAATTTTTATGTTGATTAGATTTTCAGAGGGGACAATCTTAAATAGCGGTCGTAAACAGCTTCCTGGACCGACACTCACACACACACACACACACACACACATCGCTTGAGTGGGGGAAGTGCACGTAATTTATGCATGCGAAAATTACCTCCAATGCGCCATTCCAAGTGATTTGGGTGATTTGAAGCGATTAAAGTGAGGTTTGTGCAGTCCAACAAGACACGGGCACCAGGGACTCTTATGTATATTTAGGCATAGGTTTGATGAGCCATGAAGTATCATTACCCAGCAACGCTAATGGGTACAACGTACATCGCTTTCATGCATGAACACTGTTGCCAGACAAAATCAGAAATGTGCGGCGCCTGATTACTGCCTCCTTCTTTCCTTCTACCTATGGCTTCTGGTGACGTTGATGCTGATGTCGATGGTGCTGATGATGCTCCTTCATTATTTCCTCTTTATTTTCTAATACGTTGCGATGGCAACATTTCAAATGGAAATGGAAGTAGTAATCCTAGCAGCAGCAGCAGCAGCAGAAGCAACAGCAAAACAACTGCAAGATGGAGTATAATGTAATGATACTCGCAACCACTACCACACCCGCAGATTCATTTAATCTTGGTTAAATCAATACTGTTGCCATTGTTGCGATGTTGATTCTGCAGTCGCTGGTGACGACGCTATTGATGAGCAATTATATTGTGGTTGCAACAAATTGTCTTAATGACCACAAGTCGACTGCAGCAGGTGCCACGCACGATAGAGAAAGAATATGCAGAACAAATTGAGCGTGGGGTCCACCGCCGTTGTTGCCGCAGTCTCTGCTGCTACTTACTTCGTAAGAAATATTAATTATTGCGAAGGAAACCCCATAATACATGCTTCATAATCATGTGAAGCACCGCCCTTCGATTGGGGAAGGCACTATTTAATTACAGGTACGAGTACTCGTATGTCATTACAAGTCATTATGAGCTCTTAATCTATAAGTATTCTTTTATGTATTACCCATAATCAATGACGTAATCAAGTGCCAGTCTCAACTCGCTCAGACAAAATTATCCCTTAAAAAGGAAGAAAATGGTATACTAAGTGTGAAGTATTGAAGTAGCGATTTTATGGTTCACAAGTTGAAAAAGTTGAGTTGTAGGCGAGAGGACTCAACCACACTTTTTTTAGGCATTCCAATGGACAACTTATTTGAGTCGTGTTATTCATGGTATTTATATTAAAAATTGTTGTTGTTGTACGAAAATTTGTGGGAAGTAAACATTAAAATATTATTTTTAAAATAATATGGAAATAAGTGCTGAAGTAGGAACACTGTGCAAATGTGGTACGTTTAAGGAGAAGATTACCGGATGCGTCCAATCGTTTGGAATGGCCAAATGTTAAGTAAGTAATGAGACCCAAGGTTTTTTTTAAAAAGTCCGCACGCACTTTTGCTATTCCGCCCATTATTATGCTGTGCGCCGCTTTCAGATTTCTTCCCAAAGGCCCAGCGCAACCCACATTCTCTGTTGTTTCCGATGAGGTTTTAAAACTCTCAGAGCAGTACATTTGTAGTCGATGGATAAAAGCCTCGATGAATGTGAGCGAAATCAACGATTCGAAATTGCCAGTTTTTGCTCAGAGGAGATTTCCAGGAGTTATAGGATTCGTGTGAGAATCATATCACCCCGGAAGGACTTACAACATCCGTATTTAAACAGAAAAGGATATTGCTGCGTCAATGTAACGATCGTAAGTATTTTGCATTTGAAATGATTATTTGTGCATAATTTTAACCTTTGTTTAGTTTTCTGTTTTTAAAATGAATATCAGGTTTGTACACGCGCGGTATCCTGGCGCAATCCACGATTCCCTAATATGGAATGTGAGTACATCAAAGCAATATCTTGAGTGCACACCAATACATGGATTTTAGGTGACGCTTTCTTCTATGGTTCAAATAATGAATTAATTTTATTAATTATTTTAAGGCGATTCTGGATATCCACTCAGTTGTGAACCATAAAAGGGACATCAGTTCTTATATGTATATTATATCCGTGTTTAGTTATAAATGATGAAAATACTAGTTTATTACAATATTGATTATTATTATTATTATTGTCAAGGGGATCTTGCAGTCCGAATTTAGAGATCTATTGTGCCTCCTTCATGGATTCAGAGTATTTCCCAGAGTCCAGTTTCCTTGATAAATTTTACTATTAAGCTTATTTTGATGAGTCTAATTTCTTCATTCGGTATTAGATGATTACCCAAATGCTTCTTTCACTTGTGCATTAGTGCTGAGAATGATCCCATCACGTATCGTTCGGGGTCTCATCTTCTTCCCTACAAAACCCACATACTCCACTAGAGTAGATTCCTAGTTTTGCTAGGTGATAATTCAACCCACAGTACCCTGTTAGAATTCCTGTAATGATTCTTAGATTATTCTTATTTAGTTTCATACAATCTTTAAAATGATTTAGGTTAAAGATCCCTATAAGCGATTTTGATTGGGATAGCCCTGGTAAATTGTCCCAGTATAATCTGCTATATACTTCGTAAATGAATGAGGAGAAGGCCACAAAATGGTTCCGGGCTAAAATCCGAGAGGGTGCTCCTTTCCTGGCAAGTTTGTCTGACATTTCGTTAACCGAAATTCACAAGTACCCTGGAACCCATAGGATATATACCCGATTGTGGTCAGGGATGTTCAGCTTATCAGGACACTTCATCACCACTTTTGACGTCATCTGGTGAGAGTTGAGTGCTTTTATTGCTGCTTGGCTATCAGTTAAGATGGCTATTTTTTTGTTCCGATACTTACGCTCAAGGTAGAAGTAAACGCACCTATTTATCAGGTAAATTTCCACTTGAAAGATGCTTGGGTCCTTGCCTAGTGCTTCTGAGTATCTTTTCTTCGGCCCACATACATATGCCCCGGCTTCTTCATTAGTGAAGGAACCGTCCGTGTACCATGTTACCATGTTCTGGTTTATCTTGCAAGTTTTAGACATACCTTCCCAAATCTTTTTATTACAAAGTTCAGTTTTGAATCGTTTTATGGGTGTGTTATAGGGTGAACTGTGGAGTGCTTCTGATACAAGCATACAGTTGAATGTTTGTACTGCGGAATCTAATTCATCCGGGCTTTTAAGACTGCATTTATCAGGAAGGAGACTATTTGCAGAATTTTAGCCAATTTGTTTTGTTTGTTATTAAGCGAACAGGTTGGTTTATGACTTCTGTGTATTTCCTTGTGTTTTATGATTGGAGAGTGCTCTGAACTCAGTTCATAACAGGATTCTGTAGACATTAGTGTTTGGCTGAGCCCTTTCGTTATTGCAAAATCTAGTAAGTCTGTTAAGTGTATATATAATAATTTGTTGCCTTGTGCAATTCAGTAGGCAATCATCGGTCTGACAACTGCTGTGTAATTTCGGTGTCCCTAGGTTTTTCCTGCAATACATCTCCATGTCAATAATTCTCAAATAGGCTTTATGCCATTTCCTCAATGTGGATTTTCCACAGTAATTTTAAGCCAAATCTTACACCGAATAATTTTGCTTCTTTCTGTTGTTCTATCTCTATTCCGTCTGGGCAGATAGGCTTTAGATGCTTGAGTTTGTGTTTTCTTGTGAATGGTACAATGGAGGTTTTTGATGGCCTTACCCTGACACACCACTAGTTCGTTAGTTTTAATCCTAGTGTAATTCCGACACATACAGTATCCTCAGATTTATCTCTACATACTATGGCAATGCCATCACCATGGCCTTGTTATGATAGCCATTGTTTCCTAACTCCATCAATAGTTCATCTACTACTATACTCCACATCAGCGACAGCACACCAGCTTATGGGGACCTTTGTGTGGTGTTCGCAATTATACTTCCTGCTCTGGTTGGTATCTCTACTTTCCTGGTACGAAGCTTGTTGCTCTAGATATTGCCTTTTCCTTCTTTTCTGAACTATCCTGAAGCACATTGGTTAGTTGAAGCAATATTGATTAAATTATATATATCACATAAACATGTGCCTTAACTTAACAAATACGAGGGCGGATTGATATTGAAGCTACCTAAGTAGGAAAAAAACATTTTTTTTTTCAAAAACCATTTATTTCTCAACATAGTCTCCTTTTACTTCGACACACTTAGTAAGACGATATTCCAACTTTTTTATACCATCTGAATAATACGATTTCGGGAACCCCTCAAAATACGCGTTAGTTTCGGTAATCACTGCATCGTTTGAGATGAATCTTTTTCCTGCGAGCCATTTTTTCAAGTTTGGAAACAGGAAAAAGTCACTAGGAGCTAAATCTGGACTATAAGGTGGATGATTAACCAATTCGAAGTGTATTTCACGTAATTTTAGCATCGTATCTAATGCTGTGTGAACCGGTGCGTTGTCTTGAAGAAAGACCTTTTTTCTTCTTTAAAAATATGTCGTTTTATTTGATTGCATCTATCAATTGATCCAATAATGCACAATAATACTTTCCTGTGATTGTGGATCCTTTTTCAAGATAATCGATGAGCAATTTTCCGTGTGCATCCCAAAATACAGTGGCCATAACCTTGCCAGCCGATTTCACTGCCTTCGCCTTCTTCGGAGCACTTCCTCCAGCTTCGACCCATTGTTTCGATTGATTTTTGGTTTCAGGTGTGTAGTGGTGGACCCACGTTTCATCAACAGTTATTAATCGACGCCAAAAATCAACAGGATTACGCTTTATCATGTCCAAACACCGCTGTGAAGTGGTCTGTCGAACTCGTTTTTGTTCGACACTGAGCAAACGCGGCACCCATCTTGCCGATAGCTTTTTCATATGCAAATGTTCATGCAAATTGTTGAACACACGTTCATATGATATGTTTACCATTTCAACAATCTCACGCAACTTGACTCGGCGATCATTCATAACGATATCGAGGATTTTCTTGATATTTTCTTCAGTAACCACCTCTTTTGGCCTTCCTGTTGATGGTATTGTTGCAGTGCTTGTTCGGCCGCGTTTAAATTCAGCAATCCAATATTTTACCATGTAGTCTGACGAAGCTGACTCACCGTAATGTTTCGAGCTTTTCTTTTGTCTCTTTCGCTGTTTTCTCTTTCAAATAATAGTGTTTAATCACTGCACGAAACTCGCTTTTTTCCATTTTTCAAGAAACACAAAAGTTGCTTACTTCAAACGACTACAACAAATAAACTAATCGATGAATTTGGGTGAAATTTTAACAGCTGACGTTTGACAGATCGCAATTTCCAAAAAAAAAAGTTTGTGTGTTTGTGCTGCCATCTAGCGCTAGGTAGCTTCAATATCAATCCGCCCTCGTATATGCGAATATTTTCAAAAATATTCTTCCAATGTATCCAGCATAAGTTGTATGTCCTTTGAGACAGTTTCCAGAGAACCTCGCTATTATTATCCGGTTCATAGCAGGATTTGATATTTTATAATTCAGTACATGAATATCCAAATTTATTTTGGATATGTTACTATGATCACCACACTGACAACTGCTTATCATTTATGTACATCTGCATATCCACGCTATCCTTACCATTTGTCGGTATATCCTCTACTGATTTAAAATCGGAATCTCCCCCTGAAGTAGCTCTCATTTTACAAGTGTAGATGCATTTTAGTTTAATGCGACTCTTGAGATTTAAGCGACATTTGTTTGCCAGCTTGTCATCCCACTGTGATATTAGAGAGCCCATTTGCTCTATCACTTACTATATAAAACTAATGAACCATCCACACACATCTCCCGTCCTATTCCTCCATTCAATCTACATAATTTCTGCTTACTTACATTTTGCATACATTTTACGTCGAGACAATAAAAAAGAAAATCGCATGAATTAACACTGAAAACCCACTCAGACGAAAGTCCTTAGACTTCACTTTTCGGCAAAAAAAAAAAAACAGACACAGCCACACACACGCGTACACCCACACATACACACACACACAAGAAGAAGGAAGTTTGGCTCGAAAACTCCTCAGAACAATGGCGACGGCGGCGGCAACGACAACAATGCACTTTGAGCACAGCAGACAGAAATGCACTCACTCAGCGAATGCAGACACCAAAAAAACAACGGCAGCGGTAGTGGCAGTGGCAGCAACGACAACGACAACAACAGCGGCGGCAGTAGCAACAAACTGCAAAACAACAACAACACCAACAACAACACCAATAACAACATGATGAGAATCAACAAAACCACAAAAACAAAATAAGTGCCAAAAGACCTAGTTAGGTTGTACCCGTAACTACACTTTGGAAAATTGTACTATAATAGCGAAGTAGCGAGTACTTTGCTCCTTTTTCAGTGTTTCAAGATGACTTTTTTTATGCTCACAGTGCAAATTCGTATCCCAACACGCCTCAAAAGACAACGTCAGACCACACACACGCGACGCAGAGATCCGAAAGACAATTTATTATTTAAAATGTTGTGGATACAAATTTATGTGTTTGTTGTTGCCATTTTTGTTGTTGGTGGTGTCTGGAGCGGATGAACTCCTGTTTTCTTTTTTCATATTTTTTATTTACTTATTTATTTTTGTTTTCCAGCTACTGTTTCCGTTGACACAACATTGATATAAGATAAATTATGTTGAGCCCAGCGACAGGAATTTCTGTGAACATTCTTAGCAGAAGGGGAAGTGGAGTTGCATGCGGCAGGTAACCTAAAGTCGTACGGTTTTCTCTGTACTTCTGTTGCGCGACTTAAGTTTTGTAGATGCTCTTTTATAAAAAATTATATGATCACTAAGAATATATAAATCCTTAGTCAACTGATTTCAAAGTAAAAGGCACAACTTGTCAGTTCAACGTTATAAACTTTATTAAAACTTATTTGTTAGTAGTATTTATATATAAATAAATTGTATTCTTAACTTACGGATAGAGGTTTTTAAAAAGAGAAGGAAAAGGAGGTTTGAAAAGAGATAGCAGGTATATAGAGTTAATATAGAATAAGTGTGTAGTTAGTGTTACTGAGCGGCTGTAGGTATCGTTCCGATCTGTCCCCAACTCACATGGCGCCGACGGCCAAGAGGCGCCAGATGATCGGATATGCAGGCCAGTTCGGTCGAACAACGCCGACGGCCAAGAGGCGCCAGACAAATATGGATTATTTAGTGATGTCAGGCAATCAAGTCTGGCGACTGTAATTCGGCGCCAGATGATCGGTTATGCAGGCCAGTTCGGTCGAACAACGCCGACGGCCAAGAGGCGCCAGACAAGTATGGATTATTTAGTGATGTCAGGCAATCAAGTCTGGCGACTGTAATTCCTCCCCCCTTGGAGTAAAGCGACGGCCACAAGGATGACGCCGGGGCAGGAGCGAAATGTTGCAGGCTCGTTGGTTCAGGTCTATATGTTGTCCGTTTTATGCTGTGCCATGCTGTCGATGCTCTGATGTTTAGAATGACGATTGCTGAGATGGGTTCAAGTTCAAGTTGTATTCCGATGCTCATCTGGTAGTCTCTTAATTTTTGTACGCTTAAGATTTCGGTGGATGTAGGTAGTTATTGGGTGGTGGTAGTATATGAATTTCATCCTAATATACACTTGGGTTATCTTGGGGACTATTCGGATTATTTCGACGGAGCAGTGCTGATAGTGAAGTAGTGCTGTACCTTCTATAGTGTGGGGTTTAGTGCTGCAAGTAGAATTTATTAGTTTTTGGAACATTGACAAATAATATATATATAATTATGTTCTGGCTGTGTAATTGATTCGGTATGTCCTATGTCATCTATTGGGCAATAAGCAGGTTGATTGTTCATCAATTTTCCTATGCAGTTTGAAGAGTCAGTTCTCTCTTGGTTGTTGGATTCAGCGCGGTAGTAAGTGTCTTCTATTTTGGGGCATCGTGTATTTGAAAGTTGTATGTTATATTCATTATAGGTTATAAATGGTTTTGTTGTTATCGATTTTGTTTTGTTTATTTGAATTGGTGGGATTATATGATAAAAATAATATTTGTTGGGTAACATATTTGGTATGCGTATATTGAATATAATATTTGATTTATTTTAATATGCTTGTAGTTCAAGCAATTCATAAATGTGTTTATTTCAGACAATGTTTATGTTTTGTTTCTTTAAGACGTTTTCAATTGCAGCTTGATTTAATAAGAATTTTGGAATGGCGTTTAGTTTACTTAAAATAATTGCTTCTGCAATATTTGATAAATGGTTCATTAATAAGTCTATGTTGTAATTGATTTGATTTAAGTACTGTGTTTGTTTTCTTTTGTATTTATATTCATCATTGTGAATGTAGATTGTCGATGAAGAAAAATAATTTGTGTTATATGAAATGGAAATCTGGCTTTTTGAGGCACTAGGTTTCATGTTTAAATTGGTTATACTGGAGTGCTCATATTCAGTGAGATCGCAGTGTGTTTTCTTACTGGAGTGCTCATATTCAGTGAGATCGCAGTGTGATATTTTGTTTGTTTATATTCATCGTTTTAGATTTGTTGTGAAGGAAAATAATTAGTTTTATGTGACATAGAAATCTGGCTTTTTAAGGCACTAGGTTTCATGTTTGAATTTGTTATACTGGAGTGCTCATATTCAGTGAGATCGCAGTGTGTTTTCTTACTGGAGTGCTCATATTCAGTGAGATCGCAGTGTGATATTTTGTTTGTTTATATTCATCGTTTTAGATTTGTTGTGAAGGAAAATAATTAGTTTTATGTGACATAGAAATCTGGCTTTTTAAGGCACTAGGTTTCATGTTTGAATTTGTTATACTGGAGTGCTCATATTCAGTGAGATCGCAGTGTGTTTTCTTACTGGAGTGCTCATATTCAGTGAGATCGCAGTGTAATTATTTTTTATTTTATAAATATATGTATATATATATATATATATATATATTTTTTTTTTTTTTTTTTTTTTTTTTTTTTTTTTTTTTTTTTTTTTTTTTAGTTCAACTTTACTGTGTATATCCGCGATGGATACAACATCTGAGATAGATGTTAACAGTATTGGTACATTTAGGAATTTACGATTGTGTTTCTTTTTTTATTGCTTGTTTTCGTCTAAGCTTGCCTTTGTGTATTTTTTTGTTTTCTTTCGTTATCACGGTTAATTTATTATCTTTAGCTATAGTGTGTTTTGAGAATCTAGGAGTAAGTTTATTTCGCCTTGCTTCCTTTCTGAAGATTACCTCATTTTCTAGCCTAGTTTCTAGGTTTTCTCTAGTTTCATTTAATTTTTGAGTCCGTTTTGTGACTATATTGTTTATTTTTTCTTTAATTTGCGGGTACAATTCTTCAAGAAATTCATTTAATTTCATAAGATAGTCGTGTTCAGTTGTAAACTTGATGTTTTTGGAAAATTTGTAAGGTCTTCCGAAGAAAAGTTCGTATGGTGTAGTTTTAGTTAAAGAATGGATTGCATTATTATAAGTTATTAAGACTTCTGATAGGATTTCTTCGTGTTCTAATGTTAATTTATTTTCTTTTCGTTTTGATAGTATAAGACGGTATATTTCAGTGAGTGTTGAGTGTAGTCTTTCTACAGGACCATTGCTGCTTGTTTGTTGAAAGGAGGTTATGTGTAGATCGATTTCGTATTGTTTGCAGAATTCTTGAAATATTATTGCGGTGAATTCTGTACCTTGATCACATACAATTTTCTTTGGTACGCCATAAAATCTAATATACTGTTTTATTGAATTAAGGACTGTGATACTACTTCTATTAGACAGGGTGTAGCCAGCAGCGAACTTTGAAAATTTGTCAACTAGTGTTAGTATCTGATGATGATTTATACTGTAAATATCTATATGAATGATGTCTAAAGGTTTAGAGGGTATTTCTGTTATATTATAATGTGGTTTGGGTGGGTGTCTATCATATTTGAAATTTTTGCATTTTTCACAGTTATTAATAATATTAGTTATTTTATTTTTCATTAGAGGGAAATAGAATTGTCTTTTGAGATGGGCAAGACTTTCATTGATACCTCTGTGGTTGGAACGTTCATGATAGTCTTTGATAGTTTTTTCTTGTTCTTCTTCGGATCTTATGTCTTTAACTTTCTCTGTACATCTTATCAAACGAAATAGTTTGTTTTCAGAAAAATATTTAGAAAAAGTTGACTGTACTATACGGAAGATATTATCGTCACAGAATATTGCAGTAATTTTATTGGGTGGTATAAGTGTTTTAAATATATTTATCATTAAGTGTTCATCGAATAGGAGATTGCGAATTATTCTTCTCTGCTTGTTCTTGAACACTGTTTCTACTGTCATTGGTGATCCTTTGTTGGTTGCTTCTAGTATGAGTTGTAGATTGAAATCGTTTAGCGGCCTTTCAGATATTTCTATCCCATCATTTAAATTTTCATCGCTGCTGTGGATAGTGGTTAGATTATCTTCTTCGTTAGCATTAAGTTCATGGACATTGATTTTTTTTTTATTATTGATCCTTATTCTACTTAATGCGTCCGCATTTGTGTTTGCTTTTCCTTTTTTATACAATATTTCGTAATCAAATTCCTCTAGTTTTAAACGCCATCTTACTAATTTTGAGTTTGGCTCCTTAAGACTCATAAGCCACGTTAATGGTTTGTGGTCTGTAACTATTTGGAATTTCCTACCGAAGAGGTAAGGGCGGAAGTATTTTGTTGCCCACACAATAGCTAGAAGTTCTTTTTCAATGGTTGAATAATTTGTTTCACTTTCAGACAACGTTCGGCTAGCGAAGCAAATAGGTTTATCGCTTCCTACTCTGCCCTGTGATAAGATAGCGCCCAAGGCATAGTTGCTGGCGTCTGTAGTAAGGACAAAGGGTTTCGAAAAATCTGGATGAATTAATATTGGGTCATTTGTCAGGATGTTTTTGCATGTCTCAAATGCTTCAATATATTGGTTGTTAATTGTGATTGCGTTACCTTTTTTTAGACAATTAGTAAGGGGTTTAGTTAGTTTTGCCAAATCTTTTATAAATTTTCTATAATAACTTATTAGGCCTATGAAGGATTTAATTTCAGTTCGTGTTTTGGGTAGTGGGAAACTTTTTATAGCATGGATTTTCATGGGGTTGGGTTTTATTCCTTCCGTGGTAATTACATGACCTAAATATGCAATCTCTTTTTTTAGAAATTCTGACTTGTCTAACTGGATTTTAAAATTTGACTCTTTGAGTTTTTCGAATACTAGTTTCAAATTTTCTAAGTGTTCTTGGAGGGATGTAGAATAGATGATAATATCGTCTAGATAAACCAAGCACACTTTTCCTATGAGGTCTTTTAAGACGTTATCCATAACTCTTTGGAAAGTGGATGGTGCGTTTTTTAGGCCAAATGGCATTCGAACGTATTCGAAATGGCCGCCTTCAACTGTAAACGCAGTTTTAGGAATATCTTTTGTGTCCATTTCAATCTGATGGAAGCCGGATGCTAGATCGAGAGTTGAAAAATAAAGACATTTTCCTAATTTGTCCAATATTTCACTTATATTTGGTAGAGGATAGCGATCAGATATTGTTTTGTCGTTGACCTTCCTGTAATCGATTACTAGTCGCCACTTTTGTTTCCCACTAGCATCTAATTTTTTTGGGACTACCCATACTGGGGAGCTCCAAGGGGAATAACTATGACGAATGATACCCTGCTCTAACATATTACTAATTTGCTTCTGTACCTCTTGTTTGTGGACATATGGATACCTGTAAGATTTGGTGTATATTGGTATGTTATCTGTGGTGTTAATTTGGTGTTTTATTTGATTAGTAAAGGTTAATTTATTGCCGTCTTTATAAAATATTTCTTCATAAAATTTGCACAATTTGAGTAGTTTTTTGCATTCCTCTTCATTAAGATGGTCTGTTCTTATTGTCTTATATGTGTCTTTTGGAGTTTGAAAGTTATCTTCTATGTTATTGAAGTTTTGTACTTCAATGAATTTTGAAGATTCGTATGACTCTAGTTTTAAGGGTTGTTCCAAAAATAAAATATGATCTTGATTCGAGTAATTAGTTATTTCAATTATGCTGTACCAATTTGTTGAATTATATAGACCTTCTGTTATATAGATATTGGGTTGAATTTCTATTGTAGGGACATATATGTTGCCATTTTGGTTATCCACAGGTAGTTTTGCTAATGTTTTTGACTTAGCATGGATTTTTATTTCGCCAGAAGTAAAGTTAGGTTTGAGTTTAATACTATTTGTTGCATTTTGTGTCACTAAAATATTTTTTTCCAAGTCAATTTTTGCGTTAAGTAGTGTAAGGGAATCTAGACCTAAAAGTCCATCGAAATAGTTGTGGAACTGGAATAGGAGGAACTTAAAATGGCCTGGTTGATTAAATTCTGTGAAAATAGGTATAGTAGAATATTTGTTCAGTTCATATTTTTTAAATACAGTAGTTATTGTTGTTGTTTCGCAATTAAATTGTTGACTCTTAGGTATGTATTCCGGATTGATGAATGATGCAGATGCGCCGGTGTCTAGGAGAAATCTTAATGGTCTTCCGAAGGGTGACTGGATGGTTATGTAGGGCAATGTTCTTCCGTGTTTATTTAGTTCTATATACCCTGTCGGACGTTTGAGGCCAATGTGGGAAAATTTTCGTCCTCTTCGATGTTAG
This sequence comes from Clusia tigrina, assembly GCA_920105625.2. Lineage (NCBI taxonomy): Eukaryota > Metazoa > Arthropoda > Insecta > Diptera > Clusiidae > Clusia > Clusia tigrina. The sequence continues at coordinate 19,048,271 of OV050032.1, forward strand.
TGTGATTTCCTTCATCATTATCGAAGAATGTGTCCAAATTTGGTTGGTATTGGTGACTGTTGTTGTTTAAATTATGCATTTCTTCAAATTTGAAATTCGAATTTCGTACAGTTTGTGTGCGTACATTTTGAGAGGTTTCTGGTTTCGGATAGTTTCTAAACATGTTGGAGTTTGTTGTGTCCATTGGCTCCGGTTTCTGATATCTATTATATTGATTGTTAAACTGTCTTTGATAAGTAGGTCTATCTGCTACATGTCTATTGTTGAATTCTTGATTAGGGTTTTGAAAAGGCTTATAAGAGTTATTATTCATTGGTGTTTGTTGTCTAAATTGTTGTTGCCGGAATGGGTTATTGCGGGCTGTGTTATTATTGTATCGGTTAAAACTATACGGGGTGAGTTGATTATTAAATCTGTTTCTAAATTGTTGTGAGCTTGTCCTGAAGTAAGAAACATTTTGTTCTTTTATGCAATGTGAGAAGGCTTCTGCCATTGTATTTGGTTGCATGGCTCTTATTCTGGAACCTAGTGGTTCTTTTATACCGCTTAAAAAGGAGTTGAGACACATTTCGGAGAACAAATCCTTCTTTGCTTTGATGACATTTGTATCAGTTTCATGTATCATTATGTTGTTACATAAAGCTGATTGTATTTCTATGATTTTACTATAGAATATCTCGATAGCGTCTTCATATTGTTTAGTATTGTGCAAATCACGGATTAACGATGTTTCTGTTCGTTTGTCAGAGTAGTGTAAGATTAAATTTTGTTTTATGTTGTCCCATATTAAAGGGGTGCCGTACATGTTCAGCACTTCGTTAGCTTGTCCCTCAATTTTGTTTCTAATCGCTCTAAGTAGTATTTGTCCCTGTGGGGTATTGTCGGTTCCTCGGATGTGAAGGAGGATTTCTTCCACATTGTTAAGGAATTCATGGAGAAGTCGTGGGTTTCCATCGAACTTCGGCAAGTCTTTTATAGCGTCGGGTATTCTTAAAGCGTCAAATATTTGGCTATGAGTCTGCGGTGTTATTAAGGGTTGTGCTAGGGGAATAGGTTGACTTTCTTGATTCATTGTACCCGATTGATTTGTTGCAATGTTTTTAATAAAACTTTCGTTTAAGCAAATGTCTGTACTTTCAGGTATAGAGGATAGGCTTCTAGAAAGTCTTCTTAGTGCATATGGAAAAAGGGTTAGATTTCTCTTTCGCTTATTTGGGTTAGGCATATGATATATTATTATTATAAATTTATTTATTTATTTATTTATTATTATTATTTTTTTTTTTTTTTTTATATACAACTTATACACTTACATACACCCAATGATTATTTAGCTTAGGTTCTTTCCGCTGATTGTTGTTTCTGGAGCTGTTGTTCTACTAGTTCTTTTTTGTTCATCGGTGATAAGAGCTCGAAAGCTGCCGGTGCACTTCAATATTTTTTTGTTTTTTTTTTTTTTTTTTTTTTTGTCGCTGCTACTGGTGTTCGATATAATCTATACTGTGCGATACAGTGATTATTCGACGACAAATTTATGTTTTGCACTTTTTTAAATTGCCACTATCATTGAGCGATTCAATGTTCAATATAATCTATACTGTGCGATACAGTGATTATTTGACGACAATTTTATTTAAAGCACTTTGTTTTTTTTTTTTTTTTATTGAACGACCGTTCACCGGACTACCGACTGCGCCACTTAAGTTTTGTAGATGCTCTTTTATAAAAAATTATATGATCACTAAGAATATATAAATCCTTAGTCAACTGATTTCAAAGTAAAAGGCACAACTTGTCAGTTCAACGTTATAAACTTTATTAAAACTTATTTGTTAGTAGTATTTATATATAAATAAATTGTATTCTTAACTTACGGATAGAGGTTTTTAAAAAGAGAAGGAAAAGGAGGTTTGAAAAGAGATAGCAGGTATATAGAGTTAATATAGAATAAGTGTGTAGTTAGTGTTACTGAGCGGCTGTAGGTATCGTTCCGATCTGTCCCCAACTCACATGGCGCCGACGGCCAAGAGGCGCCAGATGATCGGATATGCAGGCCAGTTCGGTCGAACAACGCCGACGGCCAAGAGGCGCCAGACAAATATGGATTATTTAGTGATGTCAGGCAATCAAGTCTGGCGACTGTAATTCGGCGCCAGATGATCGGTTATGCAGGCCAGTTCGGTCGAACAACGCCGACGGCCAAGAGGCGCCAGACAAGTATGGATTATTTAGTGATGTCAGGCAATCAAGTCTGGCGACTGTAATTCGCGCGTTTACTCATAAGTCAACTTTTTATCCGGAGACACAAACTATTCAAATGCTGAATGTTCAAAGGCCCTCATATATGTAAGTTGGTGTGAACCTGAATCAATAAGGAGTAGGATTCTAAACAAATGTAGTCTCTCCTGGGAACTTCTGGAGATTTGCTTACGTGACTATAGGTACATAAAGCTTTACTTGGTGCATGGAAACTTAGTACAGTACTTATATTGGGAAATCAAGTGGAAAGAAGGGTGACCCTGCGATGTGGAGTAACTACCGCGGAATTCGTCTTTTTAACATCGCACACAAAATCCTATCTGACGTACTCTGCGAAAGACTGAAACCCATTGTTAACGAATTGATTGGACCCTATCAGTGCGGTTTCAGGCCTGCTAAAGGTGCCATCGACCAAATCTTCGCAATACGCCAAATCTTGTAGAATACTTTACAGAAACAAATTGACACCCACCATATTTATGTCCATTTTAAGATCACTTTAGATAGTACGATAAGGAGCCCAAAATACGCCGTTATGTCCGAATTTATCATCCCTGCAAAGCTAGTCAGGCTGTGCAGGATGACACTAAACGCAACCTGCAGCTCAGTGAAAATCGGAACGGAACTCTCCGACCCTTTTGACACAAAACGTGGCTTCGGACAGGGTGACTTCCTATCGTACGACTTCTTCGACCTAATGCTGGAAAAAATCATCATCAATTGAATCACACTGGCACTAACTTTGATAAGAGTGTCATGCCTTTGACGTATGCTAATGATATTGACTTCATTGGCCATAACGCTCGAGCTGTGAGTGCTGCTTATATCGGCCTGGAATGAGAAGCAAAGCGAGTGGGTCTAAAGGCGAACGAGGGTAAGATGAAATACATACTGGCAGCATTTACGGAATCCCAGCGACTTCGACATCACGTTGCTATTGGCGACTGCAACTTTGAAGTTGTAAAGGAGTTTGTCTGCCTAGGGACCAGTATCAACACCACCAACAACATCAGTTTGGAAATCAAATGGAGAATTAGTCTAGCTAGCAGGTGCTATTTTGGGCTTAGTAGGCAGCTAAAAGATCTTTTTCGACGAACAAAGCTACCGCTGTTTAAGTCCCGCATCATTCCCGTCATGCTATATGAGGCAGAGAGCTGGATGATGACAAACAGCGACGAGCAGGTGTTAGGCCGGTTTGAAAGAAAATTCTACGTTAGCGAGTAGCGCCTCAGATGGAACGATGAGTTGTAGGAGCTATACGCCGATATTGATATAGTCGAGCGAATCAAAATCAAGTGGCTACGGTGGTTAGGTCATGTCGTGGGGATGAATGAAACTGCTCCAACCCGGAAAGTCTTCAATTGGATGCCCCAAGGTGGGCGACGCAGGATGGAAATACCAAGTTCAGGAGGACCTGTCTGGACGCGGCATTTCAAACTGGAGTCAGCGTGAGCGTAGCAGAGATGACTGGCGAAGGCTTATTATGCGGCATTGACCCACTAGGGTTCTTCGCCAGCTAAGAAGCAGAAGCAGTAAAGAAAGCTGAAGTCGGGTTAGACCGTAGCCTTTACCCTTACATATGTGTGCGAGTTAAACCATGGCGACGTACATTACTATCAAATTTTATTCACATATCATCAATCGAGCCTCTCCCTTCAACGGCCCTGATCCCTTCTGTGGATTATCATCCAATACCATTGGAGGTCTGCTGAAGAAGTGTACAGATGCAAAAAGAAGTCAAACCTGGAAAACTCTTCCGGGATTAAGACAGTCCAAAGCTCTTCTGGGAGATTTTAATCCTAAAACAGCTAGGGTCTTAATAAATATGCCTCGGAGTAAATTAAGAATTATCACAGGCATTTTAAGCGGACATTGTAGACTCAACTACCATTTGAACAAGTTGGGTGTATCTTCAGATGCCATTTGTCGATGCTGTGGAGAAAGTGACGAAACCTCACTGCACCTGATCACAGACTGCGGACCATTGGCACACAAAATACTCAGGTGTTTTGGAGAATATATCTTAGATATGAGCAAGATCTCTCAACTTCATTCCTCCAAAATATATGAATTCCTGTCGGAAATTAACCTGACAGAAGATTTATAGATGAGACTATCCTCATCTTTCAAATAAATAGGGGCATCACAATAGGTCTTTCAGGTCGCAGTGTATAACACCCTTAAATATATCTATCTATCATCAATAGGAGCATATTTGGGGTAAGTTTCAGTGGGATACGCAGAAGTGATTATATGGGAGAGTAGAGCGGCCCATGTCTGATCGATCCCATTTCTTGATGCCATGTGTCTGTCTTTTGTAGCGTCAATATTTGGTCCTAAGTTTCAAGCATGAAACAATAGTGGGCGTAGCTCTGAAAATGTCCAGCCCATTTTTTGTTTGGTGTTTTATGCTCTCGTGTGATTTTTTGATGGTGAATCCTGTATAGGGACCCAGTCATGGTTTTTGGTTAACTGTGGGCGTGGCAGTAGTCGAACGCTGCCCATATTTTGCACGTATAAACAGAATAAGGATGGAGACCCGACCCCAAGCAGCTTCAAGCTGCTAAGGTCTTAAACACAACACCAATAACATTGTTAAACTTGTTTGTGGGCTCCAGAGCAGTTGTCGATAGAATGCATTGAACTTTGCAGCACGAACAGAATGCAAATGCAAGAAATTGCAGGCAACAAAAACCAGCGATTTGCAACAGTTGTGGCAATTCTGGTCATTTTGTAAACAGCCATTTGAGAGCCAAGGCTTGCCTCGTTGTTCTTACGTAAAATTATCCAGTAATGCACTTTCTCGATTAAAGGGCATATTAATAAGAAAAAATGATGCACACGGAGTGAGACCGACGGAGGAGTGATTAAAGAGGGTCTGCAAAAGTTCAGAATTTGTATACTGGTGGCACCTACCGGCATCCTGATGAAGACTAAATAGGCGACCGGAACCATCGTGATATTGAGGTGAATGTGATTTCGGGAAATGGACGTGTCCATTGCCATCCAAGAATTGCCAATTTGTCATTTCCTGATGGGCTTCGCGTATTCACAATACAGCAACAAATATCGCTTGAGAATCTGATATTGTTCCAGTTATTCGTGACACACAGTCGAAAAGGTGGTCCAAATTGGACTTCTAGAAATAGTTTCGACAGAAACAGATGACATGGTTATATGACCAATGAAATTGATATTTGAAAGAGGAAACTGACCAATTTCAGAAAAGCGTGAGAAAATTTCACACAACTGTGTATTCTTCGCCAAGTTCAATTTAAGGAGGGGCTCTCAGTGATTGATTTCAAAATATGCTTCATTCATTTTGTTCCGGAATTTTCAACTCGCAGCGCACCGGTATCTAATATCTAATATCTAATATCTAATATCTAATAACGATTGCTTGGAAGACCTTGTTCGGCATACTTATGTTCTCAATGTTAAGTTTTGCCACCGAATTGCTACATTTGCACCCGTCATAGGGGCATAAGCATATCTGAATATGGTCGTTGTACATACGAATATCTACAAGTAGCAGATTTGTATACGTTCGTATTGTGTATGTGTGCTTATATGGAGTGTAGTGCATTCCAACATCGGCATCGCTCACATTAACAATTTCACTTGTTTAAATTTTGCAACAAAATTTTTATTCTCTATTTGAATAAAATTTATGTTGTGTTTATTTTTAGGATGCAAAAGAATACACAACAACAATTTGAAGACGCCGATGACGATGACGACAAATGCGACAACGGCAACGACTGCGACTGTGACTGGGACAAGACTATTGCGACGACGTCGGCACACAGAAGGAGCCAGGAGCTGCCGGCTGATTACCACACCCCCGGCCCCCTCCCCCTTCCAACCAAAGATATTCGAAATTCGAAATGAAAATGCCATATTGTGTTTGGTTTTTGTTAAAAAAAGAAGGAAAACTAAAATGCTTTTCATTTATTTTTATGTACAAAAATAATTTTGCCAAAGAACGGAACGCATTGGCGGCTTTTCTATGGGCCTCGTCTTGTCTTTTTCGCTTGTTTTTAAAAATTTTTTTTTCTTTCAGTGAGTGTAAAATATTGGAGGCAAACGAGAAAATTTTACGTTAGCTGCTAATTTAGTTGAAAACGACGCGTGTTTCGGAAAACATTGAATACGGCACACGGCATGTGGTGCGGCACAAAGCGGGCGGGCGCAATAATTTCAATTCAGTTTCTTTTACTTTTATTTGTATATTTTGTTAATACATCTTCGTTTATAAAATAATAATACAATTGCACGCTGGTGAAATACATAGAATGTAAAAAGTGAGTTTATAACACGGGGCAAGCCTTGGTAGTGCGGCTCTCAAGTGGCTGTTCACGAACTGCCCAGCAGCACTGCCACAACTGTTACAAATCGCATAGTTTTTGTTGCATGCAATTTCTTGCATTTGCATTCTGTTCGTTCTAATGTGTGCTTCAAAGTTCAATGCATTCTATCGACATTCCGCGCTGGCATATGCAAAATTCCAATAAATACGCTTTTTAGAGCGCATGTTTCTGACAGCAGCGCACAATGGCACCGCAACGCAACGCAGCACAATGCAACACAACGCAACGCGACGCATCGGTGGTCATCGAATTAGAAAGGAATTTACGCTCGTCTTGCTCTCAATGTCAAATTGAGTGCTCGTACGTTGTTTGGATTTGCTTTCTCCGGTCGGGTTGGCTGTCTGCGTATTGCAATTAATTCCCGAAGTATTTTTAAGCGATTCCATTTGGCTTAAATGTCAACGTTTTACCTTTTCTGTGCACTTTTTTTGCACGTTTTCTTCGTTCGTCTTGTGTTAGTCCGATTGCATATTTGACAAATTGTTACTCGCCGCTCGGTGTTACGCATCGTGCCGGCTCCGAGAGCGTGCGTTTGTGAGAGTGTTCGTAGGTTCCGTTCCGTTTCGTTTGATTTGTGTTCGGTTTGGTTTATGTTCGGCTTATGCTTGTCTGTCCCTCGTTGCCATGTTGCCCTGGCAGCAAATTTTTAATTTTCTTTTTGTTTGTATTTTGTGCTCCTTGGAATTTTCATCGACATGTGCTGGGAATTGTTTTGGGAATTTCTGAAATATATGTATAAAACTGAATACTTTTCCCTAAATATATATAGATGTGGTTTTGAAGATTTTATATAAATAAGCTTTGAAGAATTTTAAGTGCTTAAAATAGTGTGGAATGTGCAATTCTACCAGTTTACGTTTAAAACTGAAACATTCTTAAAACACGCCAAGCACGGCAGCGATTGGGAGGCATTTCTAAAAGAATTTTTGAATAACACGTGAAGTACGCGAATTGCATAGCTAAGTATGTGGTTTATAGTCTCGATCAAGGTCGCATTTAGTGAAGGACCGTTACTGCGAATAACCGGAAGGTTCTTTTTGCAATGTCCCTATGGTATATATGTACATACATATGTAGTACTTAGCGGATTGAATATTTAATTCGGTTTTTAATGCGTTTTCATTAGTCAGGAGGTTTGCTAACTAATTACAGAAGCTAAACAGTTTGAAGCGAATTTTTTAACTGTGTATTTGCGAAGCTAAAATATATTGGCAAAATTCAGAGGTAGTTATACATGATTTGCTATAAAATGATATGATGCTACTGAGCAAAATCTGTTGAAGACTCGTATATGAATAAAAACCCGAATGTAAACAGACATAAAAGAAGGGTAGTTTAAATCATACAATTGGCGGCTCGAGGTTAGATGTGTCTGCCCTATAAATTGCCACTGATTTGGTCGTATGAGTAATATTTGTGACAAACTTCAAGGTTAATGAAGGCCTCAGCAGCGGCGAATTCACTGATTATCTTAACAACAATCCACTTTCAACGAATTCGGCAATTTAAATAGCGAGTCTATTCAGTACACAAACCGATTATCAACGACATCAATTGATAATTGGTGCTGCTTGAGACAACCGCCATCTAATAGAAATACATACAGTAGACAACGACAAATTCGCTTTCATAGCCATCAATTAACAACGCTCGATCTTAGTTAAGTTCAAAGCTCTCATTATATAGCTGGTTGGTAACGGATATTATAGAAACTGATAAGTTACGAAGGTGACACTGAAGTCGCAGGTGTCGTATCTGAACTAATGCCACAAAAGGCACCGGTATTGTTAGATGGATCACCACAGTCCAAGCTATATTAAATATATGAACATATAGGCGGATTGAGTGGTCCATAAACTCAATGTCAATTTAATTTTTGTACACAGTGACTTTGGCTATATTTGAAATGTATAAATTCCGCTCAACGCCAAGTCCTTTAAGCATGCGATTCTGGGGAACTTCTCTCTGCGCCATGTTATTATTACTCCAAGTCTGGCCTTTTTATGACTGTCATAAATTTCCATTAAAAGCCGACTTTAAAATGTTATTATAAAAAAAGCAAGAAAAATAAAATAAATCGATGTGAGACACAGATAAACAAGAAACAGATAAAAAAACATAAATGCAAATTTAAAATTTAGCTACTGCACCAAGTGCAAAAAAGGAAGAAAACAAAGAAATGAATTATAAAACAGAAACGCTGATTGCGATCGGCAAGTCAGAAAACACACAGTAGCTGGCTGCCGCATACAGCATTCGCCAATGACGACGACGCCGACGATGATGGTGTTGACGATCATGATGATGCTGGCCATGATGATGATGCGGATGGTGCTGATGTGTCCCGGCCAGACCAGGCCAGGCCAGGCCAGGCCGTTGTTGATGATGCGGATGACGTGCAGTCGAAGCTGATGATCCCCCCTAAAAAAGTTCAACAACAACAACAACAACAACAACTGCAGGCTATTTAAGCGCTTTCCAAGATGTTGATCGTGACGCATTATTAAGAATGTTGTCTGACGAGGGACACATTGTTGCCGAGAATAATTTTGTTTATCAACAAGTACAGATCATTGTGATTCACGCGGGTAGGGCATTAAAACAATTTAAAATAGACTTGTACTCGAAATATTAACGGTTGCATGCGAGTACATATGCTCATGCACTGCTAACATGTGCACTAATTACGAGTATATTTTCAAATGAGCACGGAAAGGGCAGAAGTGGCTATAGTAAGACAATTCATACAAATACAATGTATGAATTCCCGGCTGTCACGGTCTAGTGGGAAACATGCTAGTTTCCCAGTCATGGGGTTGCAAGTCCGTATCCTGTCCAGGATATCGTCCCTTAATGGTGCTCCCTATTTCTTTTCTCTCTTCGAGTCATATGCCGTCGATGCTGGTAGTCTGTGAGTAATTGTTCAAATCCTTGCACGCATTGATTCATTAATTTTGTGAATAAATAATTTGATTTTCAATGCAGTAAGTAGGTAGGTAGGTACGAGTGGCAGCTTGGTTCACCAAAAGCACTCTTGAGCACACTTAATGGGCCGTTGTGATACGACGGCAGTAACTAGCTCGACAAAAAATATTGCAAAATTCGATAGTTATTGTTAAGCGAAGAAAGCGCGAGATGAATGGATGGATCAATGGATCGCTGGTGTAAAATATTAATAATAATAATATCAATAAATTACGTTGTTGTCCAAAATTGCCTTCAGGGTGTTAGTTTGATTAATTCTGATTCTGAATCCGTGAGGTTACTTGAATACTCTTTGACCCGTCTTATGCCACATAACTTCTGAGTTATTTTTCAGACCTATTACAGAATCCATCGTAGAAAAGTCATGAATACGAACTTCGTAGCGGATAGGCAATATTGGTATCACTAAATCCATGCGAACTCGAAAAAAGTGTGGCCAACTTGTAAGTGCAAAATATTTGTAAATTTATATCACATTTTAATTTTTTTATTATTTGCTGGTGGCAGCAGAAATTGAGAGCAATAACTCATAAAATGCAGCGGAAAGTATTTCAGAACGTCTGTTGGCACATCTGGGTGCCCCAAGACTGTCAGGTCCCATCTCAACATTCTCCCAAAAAACGATCACCTCTCCTTTGGTAAACTTTGTGAACCCTTGGGCCATTTCTGGCCCTTTATTTGAAATTTTTCCTCTGTTACCAAAACCTCGTCCTAGACAAAAGTTACCAATTGACTTGGCGAATGAATTCAGTGAGGTCCCTCTACGAATTGCAAATTTACGTACTTAGCCACTCGAGTTCTATGATATCACTTTCGTAGCTTCCACGAAAATCGAACCTGCGATGTACTCTGCGATAGGGGTGATTAACCACATTTTCTTAAAGAAGCTCACATTTGATTACGACAAAACTGGTGCCGTCTTCTACATTGAGCCGCTACGTTTTGCTCGCCCCAACACGACTTATTTCGCAGCACACAAAATTCAGTCAAAATCAAAACGGAAATTTTCAATATTTTCTTTCTTCAACATGGTCTTTGCATCGCTAAATCCAAAATTTATTCTTGTCTACGCATAAATTGCTGAGAAGGCAAAATCTGCAACAAGAATTTTATATAGTCCTCGTAGTTGATGCAGCTCGTTGTAATTCTCTTTCGCTGTCGCAACAATAACAATAATTTTTGTTTCAATTTTAGTTCGTTCCCCGATTTAATGCTTTGTCATTCTCAATTTTATGCATTAAGATATTTTGCTCTTGCGATTCTTGTGGCTGTGGATGTTGTGGTGCCTCTGTGCCGCCGTATCCACCGAAAAGAGAAAGGATTTTAAATTTAGAAAAATGTTTGTGTCTCAAATAGCGAAAATAGCAACAAAATAACTATACAGCAGGAACAAAAACACAACCACAACGGCAACATCATTAGCAAATATTTCAGCAGTAAAGGCAACAAGAAGATTTGCGGCATGTACGCTTGTGTCTAAATACGCTACACGTATATACTTATATTCAAATACCCTACGTACGGCAAATTTAATATATTGCTCAAAATTTGAACATAACTTCTAGCACTTCAGTGTGTCACATCAGCATCATTTCGTTCAGTTCTTCTTTCCATTTATTGTCAATAAAAGAGAAAACTTATTTTATTTATTTATTTATTATAGTAATCACAATAATAAATTATTATGATTAATAAGAAAAAGGAGCGCTGGCTGCTGGTGAAATAAATGGCCTTATGACTAAAAATGCCTAAACGCTGTTTCCGCAAACCGTTTCTAACGAGTACTGGTATATATTCTACAAATATGTGGACTTTGCTCTACGAATTGTATTATTATTATTATCACCCCAAGCCACTCTCCTCCTGCCTACCACGCGATGCGGGGTCCATTTTCATCGAGCAAGACGGTAGTTTCGGGCCATACTATTATTACATCTTATACCATCATTAATTATGACTGCAATGGGTTGGGCACGGAGTACTAGCAACTGAGGCGTTCAACTCGAAGAGAAAAAGATTTTTTTCAAATAAGCATTTCTGAGACCGGGCAGTATTGAACCTGCGACCCTCTGAGTGTGAGTCTAGCATGCTTACCACTAGACCACAGAGGACGGCTTTACGGATTTCAACTCGTTAGTTTTCACGCGGTTGTGGGGTACAACATTTTACCATATCCAGCTTACCAACAAGCTGCCAAGATATCACGCACAATTAACTATTTTCTTCGCATTCGAGTCCGCATTACTATACGAGCAAAGAAAATTTATGTTTTTCATTCGCAATTTACAACTAAAATTATATTGCTTTATTAATTAGCCGTAACTCTTTCCATTTCTGAACTGCATACGTCATTTATGAGAATAATCGACGAATTCCACATTTGCAGGCATAAAGTCAAATGTGACATAGTGAAAACACAACCTGAACGCAAATGCGGTAATTATGAAGATAGTATCGTTCATTGTCATGATATCGCTTGTCCGTATACTCACATAATTACTAAATTCAATGTATCACTGGGTGCAAACATTTTGGAATAGTTTTGGAGATTTTTTTTAAAAATATTATTTTGCGTCAACATATCACATCGACCTCTCAAATTGATGGATAGTTATGATCGAAGATTATCAGAGGATGTCCTTGAATAATAACGTGTAAATATATATGTAAGACTTTGAAATCAGTGGCATTCGTATGTTGGAGCTTCTCATCTTTTTTATTCGTATTACCAGTATCTTTCTACCCGATTTTAGTATGTTTTGGCTTTAGCTTTATCAATATTTCACACTCACAATTTGTGTATTCTTTTCAGTTTTCCCTATGAAAATGTTATAAAAAGTTGTTCATTATTCAAGAAAATTAAAGAATGAAGAAACAATGAGTGAACAACTAAATGAAAATTTTAATGAAATAAGTGCGTGGAATTTTCCAGAACGAAAACTTGAAGACTTGCAAATTGAATTATCGGAGTGGTAACGGCTTCCTCGAAACACGAAAAAGTGATTTAAAAAAGTATTTCTCAACGAACACAGAACAGAAGTTGTACAGTTTGGTATGATGAGTTTCATTGTTTTAGGATGTTCTGTTGCAGCAGGTTAATTTGTCGTTTTACGTAATTGAGACGCTGTGGCCCCCACGTATGCAGCCAATGGCGCCGCGGGGGCCCGCTCACTTGTAGCGCTACTCTTACCGCTTCTGGCAACAATTATTTTGTGGTCGACTCAAGCCCTCGCGGTGCCAATAATTCGCTTGAACAATACCAATGATATCGATATAAAAATTGTAAATAAGACGACAACAACATTTGTGAGGCCAATTCTAACCGAGCTCCCAGCAACAGCGAAAACAAGAACAACAAGTGATGCAAATGGTGCACAATTATATACGAATTTATGGCAAAGTAGTGCGATCGATAAAAACAAGAACAACAATAAACAATTGACATGGTACAAAATTATAGAAACAAACGACACAAAAGCAAAATCAGTTGGAAACGACGGAAACGGAAGCACACCAATAAAAAACGACAACAATATAAAACGCGACAACAACACCAGCAGCAGGAAGAGCAAAGCAATTAACAACAATTACAATAGGTACAGTGTAAATAATGACAAAGCATTCGCGAACATTTTCAATTCAGCAGGAATAGCGTCGGGATCGGGAAAATTTGAGAATTCTCAAAAAGGCGCAGCAATTACCTTCAGTGTGAATAGTGCAAATCTCACAAAAAATTGTCATAGTAGTGGTAGTAGAAATATAAGAAATGTACGGCAAAGTGTAAATAGCAAAGGCACCATTAACAACAACAACAACATAACCAAAAACGACAATGACAACGACAACGTCAATGTGGCAACTGTGCTTTCTGATATCAGTGCATTTAAAAATTTTAGAAATATAATCACAGATACAAATTCAAATTCAAATCCACATTCGCAGTTGAATGTAAATTCGAATGCAGTCGCTTCTGTCCCCTTGACAACGACGACCACGACCACGACCAAGAGCACCATTACGACCACGTCTACAACGACGGCGGCAAGTGTCTGGCATAAACCAAGACATACAATAAATCAAGAGCAACAAACACTGCTGCAAACGACAACAACCGCAACAGCGTCGTTCTTGCCGCAGACAACAATAACAACATTAGCAGCAGCAGCAACACCACCACCACCACACTCTGCAAAAACTGCAACAAGCAACACAGCCACACCAGCAGGAGCAACAGAATCATTAGTAGGAGCAGGAGCAACATCTTACATACGAGATACTCACTATTCCACAAGAGCACCTTTGGTTGCAACAACAACAGCAACAACAACACACATAAAATCAATCCCAAAAACAACAACCGCCAGAATTGATTACATTTTAATTACCGACTACGATCAGCTTCAAGAGCGGACGTTTTGGCAGAAATACGGTGAGTAGGTAATGATCTTTCTCTCTATTTTTTATTCTATGTATTCACGTATTCTTTGGAGTTCATTTATTAACATTTCGTACATATCTGTATAAGAATTCCATCCAGTTACTTCTATTACGAATCCATAGATAGAGCGATCATACGTCCCGTTATCCAGCTGAGGGATTATCTCTCGGACGACCTGAGGTCGATATAAACACCCTTCCTGAGTGAAGGAAGTAGCCGATATGGTCGGACATTACACAACGTTTATATTACAATTTGAATCACCAAATTATGTCTACTATGACTATACATGAAGAATACTCCCTGCCAAATATAAAACATTTGAACTCGTTTTATGTTCATGCAGTGCTCGTTTGGTGCAAGGCGTACACATAAAGGTGGTGCACATTTATGATAGGGCACGAAAACCGCCTCTTTGGGAGGATTAAACTCCATGTCTTCTCAAACAAATAATCTAGGCGCGTCTGCTGGTGTTACTATAACGCAGATTAACTTGCAGCATTCAAAAACCGCTACTGCTCTCTTAAGTATGCGGCTTTCCCGGCTGCAGGCATTTCCTTTTATAAGTACTATTCAGGAATGGGTCTATAAAGGACGTCTATGTGGACTTGAGGGTTAAACGGGGTATAGATAATATATGACAAGAGTTCCAGTAGGCCAAGAATCAGGCTCCTCAGCTAGAAGGAACCGGGTTAAATCAATTTTGTTGCCAAGACGCTAGAGTGAACTACAAAAGCATTCATGGAGGGTCGGACTTCGTGATGGCTTCTGCTTATTTTTCCTATGACGCCCTTCTCGAAGCGGAATTAGTGGAATTCTGTGAGGAAAGACATCTGCGGCTTGTAGTCTGTTGTGATGCTAATGCACAGCATACCATCTGGGGAAATAGTAAATGCAATAGGCACGGTCTCCTGCTTTTCGACTATGTCGTTTCCTCCGTCCTAAATATTGAAAACAAGGGCTGTCAACCTACTTTTGACAAGGCTCGGAGGCAGGAGATGAAATACATTACTCTATCCAATAATTGGGTGGGATGGTCTTTTATAAACTGGAGGGTCCTTAATGAAGACTCATTATCGGACCACAGGAACATTGAGTTCAGGTATCGTGAGCGGATCTTACAGTCATTACCCACTAGGAATATAATGAGAACGGACTGCAATAAATTTAGGGAAGTTTTGCAGTGAAATATCAACAAAATTACGCAACGAGCGAGACGTCGAGGCGGCGGTTGAGCAACTCAATTCATCGCGCGATGTCAGCTTTGGTGCTGCCTGTCTATCTCGCCGTCCTCTCAACCGGACTCCGGTACCCTGGTGGAACCAAGAGCTTCATGAGTTGCGGAAAGAAGCGAGAAAATGACTTGACAATTCTTGCAGGGAACTGGCACCGATATCGAATAACGCAGAGGGAATTTAAGAAAACCATTCGGACATCGAAGAGGTCTCTTTTTAAAGATTTTTCAGCAATACCAAATCACTGGGTGACACGGCTAGATTAGTTAAGGTTCTTTTTGGGGTCGCTTGGGAAACCTGATGGTACTTTTACCGAAAAGGAGAGTGAGACACTTTGTTTATTATTGGAATCCCATTTCCCTGGGAATCAGGTTACAGTCGCCCTGCAGCCACCAAATATTGAGCATGAATGGTCTGTTTCTCGGCACGATTTGTTTGTAGCAAAGACTGTGGCGAATGAAGATGCTATTAGATATGCGATTGCATCTTTTGACAACTTCAGGTAGCCCGGTCTGGATGGCATTTATCCAGTCATGCTGAAACAGAATATAGAGTTGATGATTTCAACATTGAGGAGAATCTTCCCTTCAAGTTTGGCGATAGCCTATATTCCACACTCCTGTAGATTTGTCAAAGTTTCATTTATTCCAAAAGTGGGAAAGTATGACTATGATAATCCTAGGAATTACAGACCGATTAGTATGATGTCTTTTCTCCTAAAAGGACTGGAATGATTGGTTGTGCTTCGCGTGCAACAAAATTCTCGCTTAAAGAGCACACCCTGTCTCCATTTCAATACGCATATCAAAGTGGAAAACCCTCGGGTGGTCGGCCGATTGAGCATGCCATCGAAAGGAGGGAGTTCGCTGTAGGTGCTTTTGTGGACATAGAGGTTGCTTTTGATAATGCTTGCTTTGACACTATGTACAGCTCTGCTCGTCGTCATCGTATATATAAGATGCTGGTTAATTGGATTCGTTCAATGCTAGCAAACAGGGTTATTGTGTTGCGAGGGGAGCGGGATCTGTGGGTATCATCGGGTGTGAAAAAGGGTTGCCCTCAGGGTGGCGTGCTCTCTCACTACTCTGGTGTCTGGTCACTGACCGTTTACTTATATCACTAAATGATTCGGATATCTATGCTCAGGCATATGCAGATGATCCTGCCTGCGTAATTGTAGGAAGCTCTCATATGCACATCTGCAGGAAAGTGCAGTTTACTCTACACATGGTGTGAGGCAAATGGACTTTCTTTCGGTTAACCCAGCCACAACAAATTTAGTTGTTTTTACCAGAAAGAGGAAAGTCGAAGGTTTTGTTCAGCCGACACTAAAGGGGGTCACTATTCAGTTAGCCAGGGAGGTAAAATATCTTAGGGTTCTTCTTGATAGCAAGGTTCTCTGGATATCACACGTAGAACTAAAGGTAGCGAAAGCACTGTCAACTTTTTGGCAGTGCAAGAGAATTTTTGCAAGACGTGGGGGTCTGTCTCTCGAGGGGGTTAAATCTGCCATATCTAGACTACAGAGAACTGTGGCTATTTGTTGAATTGGACAACTTTCCGACAACTTCTAGCCCTGCTTTTGATGCGCTGTTGAATCCCACCACTCTAGATGTTTTTATACAAGGAGAGGCCCTAAAGGGCATCTGTAGGTTAAAGCACAGAAGGCAGTGGGTGGATGCGCGTTGGAATCTTGAAGATATTGTTGGCACTGACATGGATATTGGTATCCCTTCTATGCCCATTGATTCGATGCCCGCGTATCCTATAACTGAAAGCAACCGGAAAACAACCCTGAACGAAAACTGAAAGAAAGCAGAAGAAAATTCGAGGATAATACGAGTCGTAGTATGAAACTGGGAGACAACAGTAAATGTAGAAATACAGTTGGGAATACTGACGCTACAAGGATAATTATCTGGAAATTGCATTAGGGTGTTTATGGAGCAGATGAGGGTATATGATGAGGGTTATCTCCAGGATTGCTTACTCTAGTTGAATATCTTCCCAAGTATGTGGTGGAAGATTTTATCATGGTTCTCCACCAAATTTCTTAGCTTTAAATTGTCATCGACCGACTCCAAATCAATACTGATCATGTTTTTTGTTTATTTTTAGTGTATTTCTAAAATACGACTATACAGAATGGGTACGTACTGCTCAAAGCGATCTTAAAAGTGCTTTTCTGTGCCTTTTATAATTCCAACAGACTGGTCAATTCAAGCGTGTTTAATTATTCAAATCCATGTCATGTCTCGAGATAATTTTATGCATGGCTAATGTGCAATACTTGTGAGCTTTTGTGGCCATTTTAAACACACGCGCCGTTAGCTAGCACACTGCACTAAAGTGCACCCCTTAACGTGCCACTCCTACACGAAAACTGCGGCAACAGCGGCCACTGCCGAACCACATGTGGCGGCCGTGGCTGGCAGCTACTGCTGGCGCTGCTGCTGATTTCAGTGCCACACAAACCGCTGCCATTGCTCGCTCGCTGCGGTGTTTGGCTGGTTCGTTGGTTCGTTCTGAACGTGGGCTCCAACAGCGTCAGACTGTCTGCCATGTCTCGTTCCGTGCTGTTACTGTCTGGTCTGGTCTGGTCTGGTCTGGTTTGGTTCGGTTTGGTTTCGTCTGGACACTTGCGAGCTATGCACTCTCAGATGGCGGCGACCGCTGGCTAAGGCCGCCATTTCCACAGACATGCGACTATCGACTGGGAATGTTTGAAATAAACCAAAAAATAAATAATCACACACAAGAAATTGCATAAAAATACCCACGAAATGTGTTAACCCCACACATGCACGACTATGCATGTACGAGTATTTCCGGGCATGCACGTATGTCTGCCAGCTTTCCGGACAGTTCCAAACATGTGATATGGAATGAGTTGGTCACATGATCAAAATGAAATTATTTTATTTTACAGTGATTTTTTTATTCCGCAACATTTTTGCCTTCACTCGGTCGGAGCGGCCATAATGGAAGTATGGTGGGAGGACTATTGAATTGCTGTAACTGTTGGAGCGTGAGTATTTTGGCAATATACCTTTATTGTTGTTGTTATTGTGCAACCGCTGCAACCGTTCGCTGAACACAGGAGCTAATCGTTTACAAATTGCTACATTTGAATAATTTATAAAGTGTGGGGGCCCATCACGGTCTGAAATTTAATTACATTTTACCGACGGGACGGCGGGCTTACAAACTGAACAAGGTTTTTGCTGAAGAGTGATGGACATTTGAGTACTCCTGTCATGCTTGTCATATCAAAAAAGCCGTCTGTTTTCAGTTTTTGTGCCCGCGATGAACCTCACATCTGCATAAACGAGCGTTCCAAATCTGAAACGCAGTATATATTTAGTGTATGTACATATGTATGTGAATATGTACATATGTATGCAATTGTGAGCAGCTTGGAAAAATGTACATACATAAATTGTAAGACCAAGTAAATCAACTTGGCTGATGTACTTTTAGTCATTGATCTGTTCAATTATCGTGCTTAGAATTCCTGAACTCTTTTGAGACTTTAGTAATCCGTCATCTTCTTTAAGGTTGGTCGAGGACATGATACTCTCCTTAGCAAGAGTCTAGAAATCTCATTGGTGTGTTCAATGTTTTCGCAGAAGTTTCTGAAGCTGTGACGTTGCGGTTTCTTAGCCTCCTTGTTAGAGAGTGTTAGAGTGCTCCTATATTCGGATCAGTTTCCGGTTCTTTTTGAATGGTTAAGAAGCAAGCAAACAGTGAAGAAGCATTTCACCAAGGTGGTCCTAGGTACAATTTGCTTTACCTGCTGGACAGCTGTCCTTGTATGAATCGATAATAGCATTATTGAGACCTTCTACAGTAGTTTCGAACTGTATTTCGTGTTTATGATTTCCCCAAATTCAGACTGGTTTAGGGTTGTCTTCAGATTTCCTAAGTATTTATTCCAATTTGTCTTCCTTGGATGCCTAAGAATATTTTTATTATTATCATTAATTAAATCTTTATTATAAATTAAATTATAACAAAATATATAAAAGCACTAGCTGCTAGGGCTATAAGCTTAGGTATTTATTAATCACTGGTGTTCCCTCAATGCTAAGCCTTATTATTCGATGATCGAGGGTTTACTGGATACCAACCAGCTCCTGACTAGCTCACAGACCCGGATATTTCCTATGGTTATATCAAGGACCTCTTCACGTATGCTAGCTACAAATGTTGTAAGGAATTCTCGAATTTATTATCAGTAATAAATTAGAACATTTTTTTACTGATAAGAAAGTCAAGGAGGTACTCACCCCGTTCGTTTGGTGTCTGTGCTTCCCCATACGTTTTTATGCGCATTGGCACCGCAACCAAGTATCAAAATTAGCTTCTTCCTCTCGTAGTATTCCACCAGTTTGTAGACTAGCTCTGGTGGTGCCTGGGTTTCATCTCCTGGTAGATATCCTGTTGCTACTACCACATTCCGTAGGGCTCCCTTGATGCACCGATATAAGGTCTCTAAAGAAAAACTTTAAGAGACATAAGAAATTCATATTGTTAGTCAATACCAAACAGGCTCTAGGGTAATCACACCTGAGGTCCCATATTACCTGCGTGCTTGTTACTGCCAAAACTCTGATACGACCCCTAAAGACCCCGGATTGTTGAACCAGCAGTATACCCAGTTTAGACCTGAGTATTCTTCTAGCGATGATCGCCGAAGCGGATTTCGCTTGGTGGAGATTTATTTGGGCAACTTTAGTGCCCATCGCTCTTTTCATTCTTCTGTTTTCGTCTCTAATTCCGCTGACAGAACGTCGTTGAAATCTGATACAGAAACTTTGTTGGAGTCGTCTATGCCGGCCAAGTTCAGTATCGTCAAGTCAAGGTCGTCAATACCCTCACTTTCGGGAGGTAGTACATCGAGTTCCTCGACCGCCGCGCTCCTGGCTGCTTTATCTACCACTTTTACGGATACGTCGGCTGTTGTGTCATCGACATCAACTTTTTCTTTTCCCCGTCCCTAGTGCAGATGGGCTGACATCGATCCAAATCCGTTGGCTAGTTATTAGCTTTAATCGCCTCCAGGGATCGGTCATCGATGCATTGATAATTGTCAGCAGTTTGCGGCTCTTAATTTTTTTGTTGCTGAACACTCTCCACAAATGAGTACGTAGACCCTCATTCTGGGTTATCATGAGGTCGAGAAGCTTCTTTGTTTCGAATACTAAATTAATTAATGATTTTCTATACAGCGAAATTGCTCTAACATATTCAGATGAGTCTAACAGACACATAATTAAAACTTACCGGAGAAGATCGTAAAAGCAATATTTGGGAAAATTTATCTAATTCATTTTTAATCTCAAATATAATTCACAAAGAGTAAAATGGCAATTTGATTGAATAACTTTCAGTAATTGATTAGTCTGGGACTGATCATTTTGTTGTTGATTCAATGTGCATAGCAAAGTGGCACATGTCGATTAAATGGAATTGCTCCTTTTGTCTGCATGCTTGAATATCCTTAATGCATATTTCATTTAGTAACAGCGCGACACCAACGCGTCTAATACACTTAGTGTAATTTTATTACCAACCTATCGACATCGGCTTTGCACTTGCAGTCTCTTGTGTGTATATGTACATATGTATGTGCGTGTTTGTATGCCAGCATATGGAAGGCGTTTAGTTTGGTTAGCAGCGTGGCGCAAGTAGACGCTACGACTTGCTTTGGACATGATTTGGAAGCAAATCAGCGGGTTTTGTACTGCAGCAATAAAGCAAAATAACACCAAAGAAGCGAACCAACCAACCAACCAACCAACCAACCAGCCAGCCAGCCAGACAGTGAGAGAGATGGTTCATATCCACCCAATGAACGGTTACCAAGTCCAACTGTTGCTGCTGTTGCTACGCTAATGTGTCTTGCATTTTTGATGAGGCTGCTGACACTGATGATGCACGAATCGAATGACAGTTTGACACCCTTTCTCGCGCAACTCGTGTGTACCAAAAAGGTTTTAATTCCCTGCAAAGGAAATTGAAATTGCAACTGTCTGCGCCATTGGTAATCCGCGCCATTTTTTCGTTTTTGCTTTGGTTTTTTTTTGTGTTTTTAGTTAGTTGTTTTTTTGTTTTTATTTCCAAATTGGAAAGTCAACTGCAATACTCGTAAGAGCAAAACCAACAAGACCAAAATATAAAAAGGGGGAAAATGCAATGTTGACAGCTGCGAAATGTCGAAGCAGCCAGGAAACATGCAACGGCGTCCGTCAAGTTGCACTGCTTAGTTTTAAGCTGTCAGTTCCGTCTGCCTGTCCCGTATGTCCAGCGCAAAGTCTAGACATGAAATAACAGTGCGTCGGCAAGGTGAACGTGTGTGAAAATGCCTTTCGGGTCTGCAGCAAATCTGCCGTGTTTTTTGTGGCGTGGTCTGTTCGCATTATGGTTGACAGGAGGCTGGGTCAAAAACTGAGGCAGAGATCAAACTGTAATTGATTTATGAGCGCAATAATGTAACGCATGCGAAGATCGCAAATCAACAAAAATGTGTTCGTTTCAAAATCATAAACATACGAACCAAATCAGCAAAGCCTTGACAGCTGCAGCGGAAGTCCTTTTCAGCCTTTTCCACACACGGCAAATTATGTCAATTACGCTGACTACATCGGACACCGTCATAGTGTTGCATTTGTGCAGCGATGCGTGTCGATAACACAACACATTATGACCCCCACCGATAGTCCCTCCCCCCCTTCCCATCTTGAATTGCAGGGTGCCTTTCGAGCTGGCTGCAGGCAACCGAGAAAATGCAATTATGGTGGCCTTAAATCGAATGTGACTGGTTAATATTGACATGATAAAGAAAAAAAGGGACTTTATATTGTTGCAAGCAGAGCTCAATATGTGAGTGGAATTAGCATGCCTGTGCAAGGTTGTGTGGTTAAGCATGTGTAGTGTAATTGGCCAGAAATGCATATGTCGAACTTTGTTGGTCTGACAATTTACATGTCCATGAGGGACATACACAAATGCACTTAAATACCTGCATGCATGCAAACGTACGAGCAATGTGCATGAAATCAAGCAATAAAAAACAAAACAATTGAATTATTTAAATTAAAATAATGGAAAATATGACTGACCAGAGGTACACTCGCTCATGTGGTACACGGTTATTACCCACATACGAGTATGTATATACCGAGGCAGTTTCTCCAACTACAGTCCAACATTTCCCGCATATAGTTATAATCAAGCATTGGAAGAGACGTTCTAAAGAAAAACCAGAACAACCGCTGGCTAAAAGCAGTCTTGTCTGGCCCTTAGTGCAGTACCAGGAATCAATTCCGACTATCGACTGAATTGGTTATTGGTTAAGCTAATTATAAAAAATATCTTGTGTGACATATATTTGAGTGATTCTACCGGCAAACATTTCTTAAGTAGTCTTAGCTCAGGTATCCACTAGAGATCAACTACTCAAAACTTATCATGTTGTAGCAATTCTTACTTAAGTACGTCTGTATTCATAACTTTGGAATTGATCGAGATTTTCGGTATGACATTTTTACTGAAAATATAATTGAATATATAATCAAAAAGCTCGAAATGATTATAAGACAACTTAGGCTACAAGCACATCTCAAGTGCATCTCGTCTGAAACAAAACATACTCGTATGCCACAGCACATGGATGCGATATATGCTGGGCCATATATTTCCCTTTATTTGTGTTCACATGGTGATGCGCAACCAAGATCTGCAGTATACACGCACCCTTAGAGTAATGTTCCACAGACCCATGGATGTGCAGTAGGATAGAATACTTATATTGCCAGGCAAAATAACTTCTTTGCTAATAGTGCATACCACTGGATTGTGAAGTAATAAAAACAATTGTTTTATATTATCAACTTCAATTAAAATAGATTGAGACACTGAGGAAATAATTCATTAAGTTTAATTCTCTACAACTAGTTTAACACATTTCATTTGCATCTATCATTCTGATTGCTCATTCGTGCAAACGAAACTGCATCATCTCATTGTATGACAGAAGGACACAACATCATTAATGGTGTCCACACTTGTGTTTATGTATATGTATGCATATAGCAACAGAAATATGCCGGAAGCTCCAGATATATTTTGAATGTCTTCTTCATTTATGAATGCCAAAATGGATATTTCGTCACATCCCATAGAGTCCTGAGTATAGCGACCTGAATTAGATCTACTGGTTTTCTGCAAATTGGTACATAATACAATACTGGCAGGAAGCCTTCTAGATGGAAACGTCTGCCGGTTCGCTTTCCAAACCACATACTCGGCAGACATCAACATCTGTTAACCCTAATGGCCTTAGGTGGTACCCGAGGCAACAGTGACCTTTAAGATATCCCTTGGATGTATAATCCTTATTCATCTTCAAGATATTTTATGATATAGCCTTTGCTTGGATTAGACATTTTTTCGCTCGCAGGTGACCTTGAAATTTGAATATTGCCTTCTCCTGACTACTTCTTCTGTATGTCTTTTAGACAATTTGCACAAGGGTTCAGGTTCAATAAAGGAGTGTTGCGATACCACTTTTTTCTTAAAGTATCAGCTCTATCGTTACAGATGCAAAACGAAGTCAAACCTGGAAAACTCTTCTGGGATTAAGACAGTCCAAATCTCTTCTGGGAGATTTTAATCCTAAAAGAGCTAAGGACTTAATAAATATGCCTCGGAGTAAATTAAGAATTATCACAGGCATTTTAAGCGGACATTGTAGACTCAACTCCCATATGAACAAGTTGGGTATATCTTCAGATGCCATCTGTCGATGCTGTGGAGAAAGTGACGAAACCTCACTGCACCTGATCACAGACTGCGGACCATTGGCACACAAAATACTCAGGTGTTTTGGAGAATATATCTTAGATATGAGCAAGATCCCTCATCTTGAGACCTCCAAAATATATGAATTCCTGTCGGAAATTAACCTGACAGAAGATTTATAGATGAGACTATCCTCATCTTTCTAATAAATAGGGGCATCACAATAGATCTTTCAGGTCGCAGTGTATAACACCCTTAATAATATCTATATCTATCAGCTCTATCGTTGTCTTCATACTTATCGCATCCTGGGGACCATCTTCTATCTAAATCTTTTAAAAGTCGCTTGCAATTATCGACCAGTGTTGACATAATGATAACTGATTTCAGAATATGGAGAGCCTCTTCGATATTCGATAATATATTATTATTATTATTATTATTATTATTATTATTATTATTATTATTATATCTTACACCATAATTAATTATGAGTGCAAGGTGTTGGGGGAATGATTACTAGCTACAGATGCCTTCGGCTCGAAGAGAAAAGGATTTTATAGAAAGAAGCATTTTGGAGACCATGCCCGTGGCAGAATTTGAACCAGCGACCCTCGGGGTGTGAGACGATATTATATACATACATACATATGTATGTATGTAGTGACGCTATTTATTTTGCAAGTATATCTCTGGGGCATACCTCTATGGATATACTTCTGCATGGATGAGAGATTTCCCCATGGGGAGAGCTTTTTTTGTAAATCTGTTCTAGCCACAATTGCGCAATTATCTAACTTCAGCGTGGCGGTGTACCTTACCTGTGAGTCCTGTTTTATTTAGAATGAATTAACTCTCCAAGCGCCTCACTAACGTTGAGATGCACTTCAATAGTAAATGACCGTAGCAGTCCTTGTACAACTCGGCTGTTGGTCTAATGTGTTGGCGATCTTCGCGGATCATCCCGTTCGTAAGCAAGCGAAATTATGGTATACAAAAGGGAACACGCGAGACCAAAAACACAACTTGAGCTAAAGATTCAGTTTGACAAGTGCAACTGCAACTTTGCTTTGCCTACTTTTAGGGCGATTTGAGTGTTGAAATCGCTGCAACACGACCAAGTTAGTTGCGGCTTCAAAGTGATGCTCTTGGTAAGCTGCAGCTGCGAAAATTATATACTATTTAAATATAGAGAATGTAGATATTGCACATTCGAAGTTGCTATACCAGGCACATTATGCAAGATTATATTGTTCCTGTTCGTAATCTAAACATCCAAGAAGAAAAAGGAGGGCAACTTATTATTTTCCCACAAATCGCATCTCTGGCAGTCGAAAGAAACAACAACAGAAGAAGCTGGCGCGAACAAGCTGAAAATGCGGACGGTTGCAGACGGACATACATACATATATATAACAATCACTGCAAACTGGTGGCTGCCTGTGGCGGACGCGCTTGACAGCCAGCCGCCTGGTTAGCAATTTTTAAACACGTCAACGAGGTAAAATATGCCAAAACACAGAACCAAAAACATAAAATACACACACAAAAAATAGGGAAAAAACGTATTAGAACAAAAAGAGGAGCACAAGTAATGTGAAACGAGAAATAAAGAAAAATTGGAGAAGAAATTGCAACCGATAATAATTATTTTTATGGAGTCTAGTCTCTGTCTAGACTGTTTTTTGCAGCCAGCTACTGTGTGTGTCATTGTTTTCGCTTTGATTCTGATTTTATTTAACTGTTTTTGTTTGTCAAACAGAGACAAAGCTAAATAGGCAGTCACACATGCAGACACGCAGCCACACAGCCAGACAGACCCACAGACGGGCAGATAAACAGACAGTCAGATAAACAGACAGTCGGATATGCCGAGAGACAGCCGTATGCAATTTGTTGTTGTGCATGCTACTGCAGTAATTTCTGTTATTGTTTGCCTACATTGTGCATGGGAAAATTGTGCGAAGCAGTCAGCCAACCAGTCAGCCAGACAATCTGCGAAGAGACCAGTCCGCTTAAAGGCTATATTTGGAACAATGCTGCATTTAGACGAGCTTTGGGGTAAATTTGTGCCCAATCGCTATTATATACGTAACCAATTTTTGAATTGACAACACTCAAAGTGTTATCTGAAGGTAAACAGTTCTTGCACGTCTTGAAATGTAGAATATACATATACCAGAGAATACAGAGAAAAATAAGTATTTTTCGCTGCCGGCGTCCATAGCGGGCACACCACGATTTTGAGTGGATTCATGTACCATGTTGAGAAAAAAGCTTCTAAGGCAATCTGTAATTATGAATCTTCTGGATCAGAAGCGATCATAAATGTCCGGATGGAAGTATGTATAATATACATACTTCCATATACTCGTACATTGTATATATCAGAGAATACAGAGAAAAGAAACTTAAACGTCAAACGGCAAAGCAGCGAAATAAAGCAGACGGACGTTGTACACGAATCCACTGAAAATCGTGGTGAACCCACTCAGAATCGTGGTGAATCCACTCAAAATCGTGGTGTGTCCGCTACAGACGCTGACAGCGAAAAAGACTTTCCTTTCTCTGTGGTCTCTGATTCGTGTACAACGTCCGTCTGTTTTATTTCGCTGCTTTGCCGTTTGACCTTTAGGTTTCTTTTCTCTGTATGCTCTGATATATACTCGTACAATGTATATGGAAGTATGTATATTATACATACTTACATCCGGACATTTATGATCGCTTCTGATCCAGAAGATTCATAATTACAGATTGCCTTAAAGGATTTATTCTCCATATTTCAATACTAACTGCACTAAAATTTACCGCCTGAAGAAAGTGTTCCCTTAAGGATAGTGTTCGTTTTCATACTACCTAATTTGGTGTGTAACTGTATTATTCATGAACTTCGTCTATCAACGTTTTCTAAAGAAAAATATAAAAAATTTGCTTTTGACCCAGTATTTTATTTGGTCAGTCACGTAAAGTCTGCACCCGATTATAATGCTTCTAGTAGTCTGGTGTTGTCTGACATATCAATTATTCTTGTACGAGTATCATTAAAGAGAAAAATTCAAATATCCGCCCAGACAATTACTGAATATCCCAAACAAGTGCTCATTTCCATGTTTCAAAATATTCAATTTTCAAAATCACCTCTTCTATTTCTGTCAAATGCATCACTTATTTACCGGCCGACCGATTGCTACTCCGTTAGTGCTACTCCCATAGCACTGCAGTCGTTATTTTTGAATGCAGTTGTGTTTGTTGTGTGCTTGTTGCTGTTGCTGTTATTCGGCTCTTGAGCAATCGAATTTTATTGAATTTCTGTGCGAGTACTCCCCGCTCGTTCGGGCACACACGCACCATATTTGGCGCTACTGAAACATGTCCGATGTCTGTCGGTGAAGTATTGGTAACTGCTGTACGTACGTGCTCATGGGCAGCGAGAACGACAGATGGAGAGATAGGTGCATTGTGGGCTAGTTGGACGTACGTTTGCTTGACTGAGTGCTTGACCGCTTCGCCTCCGTATTACATACAATGCTATTCGAGTGCAAAATTCCCTTATGGGCGCTCTATGTTAGGGCATGTCAGCACCCGTTTTCTGCGTGTGGTGGAGGTGCGGAGTCTGATGGAGATGCTAAATATTCGGCATTCCGCGCAATCCGTTTATTCATTTAACACTGAAAAGTCGTTTGCTGCCGGTTAAAATTTGTATTTGCTTTGTTTCGATTTTTCATTGAGAATGTTCTCGGGCGGAATCACTACTGTAGGAGTTCGTTTACAAGCCAAATCGTTCCATATACTCGAGCATGTGTCTAGAGACACACACACATACACACATACACATAAAGAGGTATGCATGTATGCCATCATTTTACATCGCAATTACAAACATTTGAATGCAATTAACACACCTGCACGGCTTGAAATAGCCGACATTGCAATTTAAAACCGTGTTTTCCTTTGCGGATTGCTTTCCACTTCTTATCAGTGAGCATGTGTGTGTGAGTGTGCTTGTGCCACCCTTTCAAATTTGCCGCCAAAGCAAGAATTAATAATATTGAAGAAAAAAGTTACATGTACGAGTACGTTCAGGAAATACTCATCACGTCTCGGAATACAACTGAGTCTGGCAAGCGACTCTTTGATAGATCAAATAAATCCATAATATATATACATATGTATATATAAATTATAGCACTGCATTACATCAGTCAGTATGGGTAATGCAAATAGGACCTCATACACAAAATATGATTAAGCTTCCACGAATAAAAGTGTCCCCAATTCAGAATCATTTATTATAAAATTCTTTCTGACATCAAGAAACAAATGAACGTAAACCGAGACTTGTCGTTCCAAAATAGATTCGAAACTTCAAAACTACTTTAAAGAATTATTATTATTATTATTATTATTATTATTATTATTATATCTTACATCATAATTAATTAGGATTGCAAGGTGTTGCGGGAATGAGTACTAGCTGCAGATGCTTTCGACTCGAAGAGAAAATGATTTTATAGAAAGAAGGATTTTGGAGACCAAGCCCGTGGCAGGATTATATGAGCCTTAACATATAAACGCGATATGGTTTCATTTCATGGTGTTTAAGTCGCCAACAGAGTACCATAAAGGCAGCATGCATTTATGTCATACGTAAGGTTTTTTCATCATTGGTCAGTATGTGGCAATATAAGTGTACAGTTAACTTCAACTCTGCGTTGTTTTAGTCTTGCTTCACAGAATTTATGAATTTTTGCTCTGTAAGCATAGTTATCGGACTTCCCCTAGTAATGCGGGAAGAAGCAATTCGGAAACTAGGACTGACACTAGATTTGTTTTGGATCGATCGCACAGCGGTGAACTGACTATATTTCTGGATGTCAATCCAACTTCAATTCTAAATTCAATTTAATCGTAAACTGTTGAAATGAATTTCCTGCATTATATATGGTCCTATGGCTCCGCGGGGATGCAAAGGACCGCAATGCATTAAAAAAACTTAATAATTTTGCAAAGGGTGCCACGCAGTTCAATTATTTTACCACAGAACCAATGTCATATCCAGTTTAGTCAGACGGTAGGTTCGCATGAGTAATTTATGAATGTGTCCGATATATACATATATATATATATATAATAGTTAGATGCTGTTTTGAAAAACTATAATGCTTAACCCTCCGGCGGGTGAGAAGGTCCCTGGGGACCTTTTTCCATTTTCAAACTGAAATTACTCCTTGATGGTCCATGGGAAGTATACCCGACCCCCACATGTATTCCAAGGAAATTTTATCTAGAATCGTTTAAAAAATTTCAAAGCGATCCGACCAATAGTTTGGTCTTCAACGATGGCGATATAGCACTATGTTCATGTGTGCCCAAGAAGAACAAAGCGGTAATTTTGCTGTCGACACAACATTACTTGCGGTGTGGACATGCAAACTGAAAAGAAGAAGCCGTTTGTTATTTTGGATTACAACGCCAACAAATCGGGCGTTGATACAATGATACAATGGATAAATCAAAACAAAAAAAATGTAAAAAAAATGCGTTTTCATATAAAATTCCATACAAATAGAAATAGGTCCCTGTGGACCTTTGTAAGGGCAACGGATGACTCAACCGTCGGAGGGTTATAGTGGCCGTATGCTAATGATGAGTATACCAGAAATAGGACTCGGTTGCAGAAATGTGAAATTGTATTTATGTTTCTCACAGAGTGAGAATTGAAATCTCAACTATCGAAACGACGAAACACGCTTCTGATATTTTTCACAATTTTCCTAAATTTTATTTATTCAATAGCAATTAAGTATTTAGACGGGTTGTACTAACTTGGTCTGTGAAATTGGGGGCTCTGATTTTTCTGTAGACATCGCCAGGGGAGTGGAAATCAGCACCTGCAAATGCAATTTCAGTTAACAAGAAATCATTTTGGTATTAAAGTGTTAAGGGGGCTGGGGGTGTGTTGTATGTAATTTAAACTAAAGAACATGTGTATGCATGTGTGTATAAAAAAGCCAATAGACTACCATGCCCTTTTAACGATGTCACCATTTGTGATTTGAATTTTCGCAATGTGACATAATTGTGTTCAGTTTGAACGGTTCCTCGTGGCGTTTTGGTGCGTAGTGCACGCTCTCAAGGACATTTCTCACCACATCCTGTTGCGCCGCTTTCGTTGCGTTGGGCAGGTATGCATTTCGTACTTAACGCTATAGGCTGATGATGTCGCACATCTGTGCGAACTAATACTCGGTTCCGTGTGCGGTTACTGCTCTGAACTTTGGTCGCATGCGCATCGCTAATTGACGTCAACTTTTCTACGCTTCATTTGGTTTTCTTTAAATTTAAATTGATTGTTTTGGTTATTGCAGCAGACGTAGTAGCTTTGGACACCGTTGGAAGCCCACTTTCAAGTTTTTTGCACTTTATTTCGGTGTTTGTTATGTTTTACAGCCGTCCGCGAGTGCAACGCACAAAGGGGCAATAACGCTTGCTGTTGCAACTGTCGCATGGCATGTATAGCGGCATACTCTGATGTTGCAAGCTATGAGAAGGCGGTGTTTTCCTTTGTTCTTAGTATACGCGGAATGGTGAATTTGTAGTACACATGCTTAAACATACGGAAACACACACACCACACACACCACACACACCACACACACGCACACACATACTCGTAGTATATGTCATATGTATAAAGTGTGGTGTGGAAGTATGTGTGCGCTGAAAGGAAATCCCATTGAAACCATATTAATTACAGAGCATTTTCGGTAAATACGCAAACTGGGACTAACAGAAAAGAACGAGGTATGGATGACATGGAGGGATATGAGCGGGCACTGCTAAAGGAAATGCTGAGGAAAGATTTTTGTATAAAAACCTCCCATATTTACTCAGGCTGGAGTCATTTTTGCCCAAGCCCGAAAATTTGAGAAACTGCTGAGGGCGTTATTGTTCGGTTATTGTTTTCATTCTGCTAAAATATTAGGCAAAATCCAATAGGGTGGCCAGCAAACAGGCAGCGAGAAAACAGGCCGACACTAAACAACAACAACAACAACAGCAACAACAACTACAACGACTACGACAAGAATACTCGTATTATTTAATATGGACCGTCTAGACCATGGGTAGCCAAACTTTTTTGATCATCGAACCCTGTATAATTTTTCGAAATCTCCATCGACCCCTATAAAAGTAATTTTCTGTTAATTAAAGCAAACTTTGTATTTTTTTACGAAAATCGCAAAATCCCCTGGCTCAGATTAACCCCCGCTTTTGTTTAATAGACCCCTGGGGGTCTATAGAGACCACTTTGGCGACCTCTGGTCTAGACAGTCGCACAGACTTGCGCCAAAATGCTTTACTCTTGTCTCATTTTGGCACGTTTGCTACTTCTCATTTTGGAGCGCGTACTAATATGTGCCATAAACAATAATGAGTGTGCTCTACAGCTGAACAGTGAGCTGATGAGGGTTTTCGGAAAGCTTTGAACGAAGTAGAAATAGATCCTTACACACTTCATCGAACAGTTGCAGTTGTTGTTTCTTGGTTGTCTGCAGCGGCATCTAAAGAGCAGGAGAGAGATGCCAACCTCGGTATAAAACTCTGGCACTCAAAATGGGATGAATAAGGACAGTTGTGGAGAGTGGCAGGAAATATGACACTGCGTCCAATATCCTGTTCGCAATAAATGCAATGCTGGTGGCGTCAAGGTGGAAACTGAAGCATCTGTAAAGTGATCCACTTCAGCATTTTGTGCTGTACAATGAAGCCGATTATAAGAAGAGTGCGACTATTCGTGATCTACGGTCTGCAGCACTGAAACGCTATTGCAAGGTAGCAAAATGTAAGTGGCAATTAGTATATTTTGAACTTGCAGTGGCATATGGTGTAAGCATAGGTTTTTCTGTGTGTTGGAACGTTCCCCAGGTGCTTAGATAGGCTCAAAACTTAGCTGATCATTTTTAGGTTCTTGTGGGATTTCAGTCAGTCGCACATAAATACAATAAACTCGGCATTCTGTTCGCGAAACTTATTGCATTGAGCTTCAGTGTCATGTTCGGCTAACTAATGTGTTGGCGAAATACCCGCATATGGAGTGAAACCAATCAACTGATTAAAGGGAGTCCACATTTGTTGACAAAAATACGCGGTTCACACACTGAAATCCTTATTTCTTGAAAAATTAACTCGGGGGTTATATCATGTCTGGGTTCCGGGACACAGGAACATTGAGGGCAACGAGAGGGCTGATGAGGTAGACCGAAAAGAGGGTCACCGAAAACCGATCAAGTATTTTCCTTTATGGACGTGGGCGTCTCCCTAACTGTTGTTAAGGGAAATATTTATAATCACTTTCTCCGCAAGGCTAGCGAGAGATGGAAAAACACAGCGACATGTGCCATTTCTAGAATGAGGTGGCCTGATTACAGTGCAAACGGCACTAACCATCTTCTTAATAAATAAAGACATAAAATTAGCAACCTCATAGCTGTCTGCACGGGTCATTGGACTGGCATTCCGTTCAATGCTCATTGCACGACCCGCAGGAGAAAGATACAGTCGTACACTTTTTTTGTGATTGCTCAGCCCTCGCTTGCTTAAGACTCAAATACCTCGGAAGTCCTTTTCTTGAGGGTCTAGCTTAGAACTTTCAGACCTATCCAAATTTGTCAGCAACTTCGGATGGTTTTCTATATATAAAAGCATATTACCATTTTCTTTAGGCTCGCAACGAAACGGTACTATTGCTATGTATTTTACCTACCTACCTACATGGTCAAGATCTTTACCAGACATGATTAATCAGCAAGTCACTACATGCTTATACGGGGACTGCAAACACCGACTTACTGAAAGATCAGTGGTGATTTCGATGTCGAGAAATGGACCTGTCTATTGGCTTCCAAAATGCTGTGATTCGGCAGCTACCGATTATATCCTGTGGAACTTCGTGAACTCATAGGTTTCTGATAATAAATCAGCAACATTTATCGTCTTAGAAGTCAACATTATTCGTGCTCGAAAAAGTGGTCGAAAATTGGACTCCAGGATGAAGTTCGGTAGAAGCAGCCGCGGTAGCCACATAAAAGAAATCATTTTGTGCCAATAATGGCACAAATTGTTATTTATAACAAAAAGCAGATTTGTATGAGGCTGATTTAGATGATATTAACTCTTTGTCTTATTATGTTCAATGCAGAGTTCTATCATGATTGTTGTTGGATTGGTGTATGTATCAAACACGGGGCAATTGCTTACCACCATTCTTCGAACATTGGTATGGGCCATTATCCTTTAATCTTAATTTTATTAGAAGGTGTGATATAGTATATATATACAAAGAAAGGGAAAAAAAACATATAAGAACCTCCTCATCGTCTTCAGAACACAATGGGAACACAATGGGTGTGTAGGTGTGATATTATTGTGACAGTTTTGTGGTCAAAACAGGTTACACCCAATTAACACGATAAGTTGCACACTTACGTGCATACGAGTATGTACGTGCATACGAGTATGTACATACATAATTGTCTAGGTATATATATTCGACTACAGGTGGTGGAAGCGATTTCGTAGAGATGGGGTGCCTATAAATATTGTTCACACCTGCCACACCCACTTTTTTGTTAATTAAGTGTATCGCTCGATGTCGGCGGGTACTCCCACATTTCTATTTGCTCGCGTGAGTGTGCGAGTAGCGCTACATGACTGTTTATTAGACTGGCTTTTGCTGCTCTACAAGCATATTATTTTGACTCATTTTCCTTTGAATGACATTTTATTTATACACAAACACATTTATACACAATTTGTTTATTGGCAGAAGAGCGAGGTGGGGCGAGAAGCTACAGAGAGCAATATTATTACGCAATGCCAGAAGAACACACTTCCCAGCCAGAGGCAAACGCTTGCACCTGCCGCGCCTCCTCTAGTCGGCGAGGACGTTGCTGCTGCTGCTGCTGCTGGCTGCGGTGCTGCCGCCGTTACTGTTCCCGTTCCGTTGTCGTTTCACTGACGTTCTGCACTAATCAATTTTTCGTCTGACAGCAAATATTCGCGTTCGCATTTCTAATAAGAACAAATCGTGTTAACACGTTCCGCTGACTCACTGCGATTCTGATGATCAACATCGCTGGCTAGCGAACAGGCTAACTACAACAGACGGGCAGGTGGGCAGGCAGGCAGGCAGGCGGGCACGCAAGCCGGCTGCGGCTAGCCAGACGGAGGCGCAGAGCTAGTGCCGTGGCCAGAGCCAGAGTGCATTTGGCGGCACGGCACGTTACCAGCATACTTCGCATTACGTGATTTCGTGTGTCCTTGAAGCTTTTGTGCTATATCTCGTTTGTGCTTTTTTGGGTCTTTTCGTTTCATTTCTCTCTTCTTTCTGCCGCTGCTGTGATGATGTATACGCTTTCTAGGTCATTAGGGAATGTTCCCATGTGGGAATGTGTTGTGTGTGTGTGTGCTTTTGTTCTTCTTATTGTTGGTTTTGTTGTAGTTTTTATTTTTGTTTGTGTAGTTTGCATGAATTTGCTTATAAAAACACATTTGGTGAAAAATAATAAATCATCAGACAGACGGTGAGGTGGTGGTTTGCCATTAATGCATTTGTGTGCGCGTGTGTCCATATGTCCGTGTGTTCGCCTCTGTGAGTGCTTGTCTGTGTTTCTGGCATTTCGGTAACGCGAAGGTCGACCTTGGTTTTTGTATTAGATTTTAGCTGGAATTTAACACCGTCTCTTATATAAGCGGAGCTACTTTGTTGGAGCGCTTGAGCACTTAGTTGGAGGAGTAGGGTTATATTTATAAGGTCCAAATTTATTTAGAAGGTTGGTTAAACGTTTTCAAAATTGTTTTATTCATCAGAAATGTTGTTGTTACAGCTAAATCCCAGTCTGTATCGAGAACATTTGACACATAGTAAGTAGCACACAAATTAGGAGAATTCTAATTATCGTTGTGCTATCGTCTGTTGGAGATGTTGCTTGTTTTGGAGATGAAATGAAATTCACCGAAATCTTCGTTTATAGCTCGCTTTGTGCAAATACTGTCATTTCCGTTGAGTGTTCTCTTCAATTTCGGTGCCAAGAAATGATTGTCCCAAACGAAAATGTCAAAATATATTCAAACTAAATGCGGGTCCAGCACAAACTATGCCAACTGGTTCATTTTATACCTGATAATGATAGGCCAGGAATCTTTTCTATTTAACAAAGTACTAATATGGTCATTCTGTTACTCCTTTTGGCTTCATTTCTGAACGATACATTTGGTCGGGCTGTTCAGATTTCTCACAGTGGTGGCTCAACGACAACCTGGAGATAACGAGTATAATTAGATGGAAATGGAGATTAATATTATTGATTGTAACTAGCAATAATATTAGTATTAATTGAAGATGTCAATGTTGAAGAAGTAATGATTTCATATTGTTCCGAAATTGTGGTTTCTATTGCATTAATACTAAAAGAAAGTGAATCAATAGTGAACCTGCCTCTTTCTGTCATCATAAGAGAGGGAATATATATCAGAGAACATATGTATATACATACATATATCAGTCAAATGGCAAAGCAGCGAAATAAAGTAGACGGACGTTGTACACGAATCCATTCAAAATCGTGGTGAATCCACTCAGAATAGTGGTGAATCCACTCAATATCGTGGTGTGTCCGCTACGGACGCTGGCAGCGAAAAAGACTTTCCTTTCTCTGTGTTCTCTGATATATTTCAGGTTCGAATTAATGGACTCCCTTCTGAAATGATCTCAAAAGCTCACGAAATTAATAAGACACGGTGCGCTGTGACAGTTTGAAGCCAGTTGCGAATTGAAAGCAGCAGTAATAAGAAATGGTGTAGGGGTAAAAGCGTAATTAGTTTATTTCTGGTGATGAAGTAAAGTTTGGCAGTTATATCTTAAGGGAATTGCTGTTTAGACCACCTTATTAAAGCTATGCAATCAGACAAACGGGTTTGGATTATTTGACGCAATCCAGTGATCGAAGAAAGCTGAGTTTCTTCACAATACTTTACACTTATACAACGAATATTGGGCGGTAGGATATTGCAAAAATTAGTCTCGAAGGTTTTAAAACGGTACAGTGGCTGATTGAGACGGCTAATTGTCAAGTTATAGTTCAGATAGTTTTTCGTTTTCGCTATTATTGTTATTAAAGGGTGTCCACCCAAAAGGTTTACTACTTTTCTTGCCACTATTAGTTTTGACAATTCATATTTGGCACTCATGAAGTACGCACGTGGCCAAATTAACAATGGAAAAATATTTATATATACTCGTATATATTTTAATAGTGAAAACCTTTCACACAATTCAATTATCAATTACATTAACTGTAAGAAAATTACGTGATAGCTTCGGAACGAATTTTATGCCATCAAAGCCTACAATAAACAAACAATACCGGCAGTTCTGGGCAGTAGAGAAGCCTCAAATAATTCATCAATCACCATAACATCCCTTGAAAGTGACAGTATGGTGTGCAATTTGGGCTGAAGAGGTAGTTGGACCTTATTTTTCCGAAAATCCGAATGGTTCAGTTGTTACAGTCAATGGCGAACGTTATCGCGATATGATAAGGAACTGATTTAGACCAGAATTG
This sequence comes from Clusia tigrina, assembly GCA_920105625.2. NCBI lineage: Eukaryota > Metazoa > Arthropoda > Insecta > Diptera > Clusiidae > Clusia > Clusia tigrina. Next base: position 19,084,992 of record OV050032.1, read on the forward strand.
CATGCCAATGGTTTGGTGAACATGTGGTTCCAACAAGACGGTGCCACATTCCATGTAGAAAACCTCTCGGGTGGATACCCTGCATTAATGAATTATGTATTCAAGGGTTTAAGGCAATGGGTATTAGAAACTAAGGTGTTTGTTATGAAAGAAAATAGAGACAAAGACGCATTACATGATCTTGGCGGAACTAGCTTCGCAACTACTACACCCCCCTCTCCCCATGTGCCCGACATAAACCTCCACAATCGTTAGTCTGTAATTACATTAAATTCTGGAAACTAATATCTCAGATTAAAAGTCATAGTCAAAAATTTTGTGATAAAAAATGAAAAACATTTTCCTCTGGAAACGTGTGAAAATCGCCTTGAAATAATATCGCTATATCCTTGCTATGTACGAGTATATCTATATTTTTACAAAGCATACTGGAAGCGGAAGAGTTTATATGTACTGGTATATATGTACGCATGCACCCTCATCTATAGCCAAGTTTTCATATTAGCACTACTAATATCTGAACATTCTGGCAAAGTTTACCATTAGAACACTACGAGAAGTGAGTACGGACACATATGCTAACTTGAAACTTTTTCCTCCATGTCTAGACAGTAAATTCGCTATTTGTTGCGGAAGTTTGTAACTGTAACAAAGTTTTTGAAAATTCATTTAATAAAAACTCTTTCGCCAATCTTTACCTACACTACAGCGCCGTCTTATATGTCATCCTCCTCCTTCACCAGTTGCTTTACTTCGCACCGCTGCAATTCCGCTCACCCAGGCAGCCAACAAAAATCCTCGCTCCGTTCGCATCTGCACATCTGCGCGTACCGTGAATGTCGAATCTACATAAATGTGAGACATTATAATCAAAACTGATAGTAACTATAACTATAACAACAACTACAACTAAAATGCAACAACATATACAACAACTACAACAACAACAGCTACAAAAGCAAGTACAACAGCAGCTACAAGAACAACAGCAATAGAACTTTTATACAAATTTATGCGCTTTATATGTGCAAATATTCATAGTTGTGCATATTTAATGGAGGTGTAGCCGTAGATAGCTAGCTGGTGTAGCGTCGAAGTGAGTGACGAGCGATGAGGAAGTACAAATCGCCACACTCCCCAAACGCATCCATCCATCCATCGACCAGCATTCACTTACAATATAAAACTTTGTGGCGGCAACTTTCCGTTGACTCTGCCTCTGACTCTAAATTGGAACTCCCTCCTCAGTCCCTCAGGCTGGCGCATTATTACACTGTGTGCGCACACAATGTCTCATTAGAAGTGTGTGCATCCGTTCGGTCCGCTGCCAATCCCAATCCCTTGCATTGGGAGAAGTTAAAAGCTAACGCGTCGTCTGTCTGCAGCGAAGAGTTGAGTGCATAACTTCCCAGGCGATAATTCACTTTGGCAGCTGGCTGTGGATGCTCCGTAGTTGGCTGTCGCTGGCTGGCTGGCTGGCTGGCTGGCTGGTTGGTTGGTTGGTTGGTTGGTTGACTGCCTGGCTGTGCAACAATTCATCTCCTTTGTTTGCCCGGTACGCAGGGCGCTGCCTGATTGCTTGGGAGATGGGGTGTCGCGGTAGCGAGGGCGTTTCCACTATTCTACAGTTCATTTAATTTAGAATCATTCACGGACTATACCATTTACACCTGATGACAATGTGCATGCGTATGTGCGCGTGTGCACACAAACACACCCAAAGCAAAAATGTTCGCACAACTAAACAGAAGCGCTCCCCTTAACTCTGCGCTCACATGCCGTTGAATTTATGAACTTTTTGCTTTGAAATGTCGGAATCGCTTAAAGCAGCCCACCGCCCACGTAATCAAGTGCTGTCATAGTTGCTGGTGTTCACGTTCGCAAGAAACTGCAACAATAGGTCTTGACATATCTCTGGCAAGCGTTGTGGCGTACATTGAGGTGGATATTGCTGTATTTGTTGTACGTGTGGTTGTGGCTGATGTCGATGCGACGTGCAGTTGTTGTAATTGTTAACCAGAGAGAAAGGTCAAAAAGGTGCACAATTTGCTGTGCTTACGCTTCACTTTATTTCATTCAATTTTTGCTAGTAGCGCGCATATCCTAATATGAGAGTCCAAGATTTACGTTTAGTCTGGTCGACTTTTCGCCACACTACACTTTTATATTACTGGAAGGACCGCTAACAATTGCGTAAATAAAATGTTAGCGAATTCAGTGAAGATTGGAACATGGTTCGACCGGCTCTCTTAAACAAGCGATCGTTCCTGTAAAGCTTTCACTTTTGTAGTACTCTAATACAGAGAACACAGAGAAAGGAAAGTCTTTTTCGCTGCGAGCGTCCGTAGCGGACACACCACGAATTTGAGTAGATTCCCCACGATTCTGAGTGGATTCACCACGACTTTCAGTGGATTCGTGTACAACGTCCGTCTGCTTTATTTCGCTGCTTTGCCGTGTGACCTTTAAGTTTCCTTTCTCTGTGTTCTCTGTTCTAATAGGAGCCATCACGGGACATTGTCTAATAGGAAATCATGCAAAAGAATGGGAGTTTACGAGGTTTGATCAAAAAATAACCGTTATTTTACATTTTTTCAAAAAGTATTTATTTATTCATCAACAACTATCTTGTCCCTTTTAAAGTAATTCCCCTCAGATATAATACACTTATGCCAGCGTTTTTTTCAATTCTCGAAACACCTCTGACACCTCTGAACACATCCTTGCGCATTTAATTTCATTTTTTACACAAAACTGAATACAGTTTCTTTGATCCATTTTTTTCGAATAGTACAAAATCGAAGAGCACACCAAAACACGACTAACCTTTTTATCCGTCAAAAACTAACTGACAATCCAAAATGGTTGGTATTGCCAACATATATAACAGACATGTGTACCAACATAACAGAAAAAAAATGCGAACATCGAACATACGTAACTCACGAAAAGATGAAAATAACGGTTATTTTTTGATCACACCTCGTATACGCACGATTTCTGTCGCAGCTGCAGGAATGAGGAGGAACTGAAAACGGTCTAGCATCTCTTGTGTACATGTCCAGCTTTTGCTAGTAATAGGGAAAGTTCACTAGGATCCACCTTCATAACAAGTATAGATAATCTTAAACCAGTCAGATGTTTACAACCTTCTTCGCTTTATTAATGGCTCAGGTTGGTTCAATCGGGAGGGGGAAGCGTAGCTACGCCCGCACCCGCGGCTCACAACACACCCAACTAGTGGTCTAATTGGCATCACTGTTTTCTGGGTGATGCGGCTGCCCAACCTACCTACCTTTGTAGTAATGTTTACAATAATCATAACGACAAAAGAAGAAAACCTTTTTATTAAATCTTACCAATTCTTAATTTCAATTCCTCGAACAAATTTCGAGTCAGGGTATTCATACAAGAAGCAACTGCTTTGAAAACAGTAACACCTTATGATTGTAGCCTGTTGTCCAAGCATCTGACTACGTCAAAGTTAATACTAAAAATAACGGAGATTGGACTGACAGCTGTGAGGGATCGTTAGAAGACCTTGTCAGCACACAACCTTGTCAGTCGAACCTACAAGAAATAGTACAGGGAACTCTACAACCCGTTGAAAGTTATTACCACCAACAAAGTAGAATGGGCAATAAATTCATTTTCCCCATTTAAGTATCCAGGAGTAGATGGTATTTTTCCAGCCGTGCTCCAAAAAGTTACAGGATGTTTGAGGCTTGACTGCGTGCGTGTCTTCTGGAGAGGAGCGAGAGTTGTGTTTGTACCGAAACCAGGTAAAAGCAACCCTATATACACGAAGGAATGAATATAGGCCCATTAGATTGACTTCGTTCCTTCTGAAAACACCAGAGAAAATTCTGGACTCTCATGTCAGGGACTTTATGACGTCAGGTAACATATCCAAGGCACATCATGCTTACACTAGGAATAGATCCACAGAGACTGCACTTCACTCACTATTGCTAAATACAGAGAAAGCCCTGGAGTGTAAGGAATATGCCCCTGGAATATTTTTAGATATTAGCGGAGCATACAACAGCGTGTCAAAAGAAGCTATTTTGACGAGCCTGGAAGCAGCCAATGTAGAACCCACTATCTGTCTGTGGATAAAAAGCCTATTGGATGGCAGAAATATTAGAGCGGAATGGAACGAAGCCAGAATAACCAAGCAAACAGGAGAGGGAACAACACAAGTTGATGTGCTATCGCCGCTCCTCTGGATACTTGTGGTAAACGATCTGCTAAGGCAATTTGATGGGACGGCACCCAAACAAGTTGCATATGCAGACGACATTGCTATAGTACTAATGGGAAAGTACCTAGATACCATCACTAACGTAATGAACAATACGCTTACAGTCATACATCAATGGGCAAAGCATATTCCAAACGGAAGTTTTTGCTGTGGGGAAAGCCGCGGAGCTGGAGTACACTGAACCAGTTAGCAACTCCAAGGTAAACGTCAGGTAGGAATAAAAGCAATTTCCTCATACTATGTTAAGTATAAAAATGTCCTAAACAGCAGGGAATCCATAGAAAAGCTAGCCGCGAGTAGACGGCTACATATCTGTTGGGTACCCGGCCATAGAGGCATTGAAGGAAACGAGATAGTAGTTGAGATTGTCAAAAGCGCTATTCAGCTAGCATCTGACCAAGAAAATGACATACAGAAACCTCTAAAAAATATACACACTGAAATTGATGACGATATGAAGAGAGAGGTAACGGCGAGGTGGAACAGCTTGACCACCTGCAGAACTGCGAAAGTCACGTGTAAGTCAAAAGTAGGAAAGTGTACTCGATTTGTACTGCCACTGGCACGGAAAGACTGCAAAGCTATCATGGGTATCATACTGACAGGCCACAGTTTACTAGCGGCACACTCATACAAGATGGGAATTACGAACGACGATATATGTAGGAAGTGCAGGGAGCCCGATACAAAGGAGACTTTGGAACAGATCTTATGTATATGTCTTGCATTATCAATAATACTCTTAAAGTCCTGGGGGGCCCCCACAATTTGGGATGCTGGAAAACGTCTCAGGAATGGAACATCAAGCACTGCTGAAACTCGCTAAAACCGTGGACATCCTTCAGGATGCCTACTACAACTCTACGTGGAGGACTAGCTTCATCTGGTAGCTCTAAGGACCAATAGGTCTAAGTGTGGTTTATGACCAGCCAGATTAGCCTCACCTATCATTGCAAGCACATGCTAAATAATTGTTTTAATTTTCGCAAGGTCACTTGCGAACTAAGCTTGCATTCCATATATTATTCTATAATAGTTCTTCTCCTATAAAACGAGTAAAGAAGTCTAAAGTCGGGTCAGACCGACTTGGAGATACCATTTACCCTTACAAGTGCGTCCGAGTTAAGCAATGGCAATGTCTTTTTCAGATATCATCATTAGGAGCATATCTGAGGTCACTTTCTGTAGGGTATCCTGAGCTGATTGTAATGGAGGGAGGTGTGGCCTTTATCTGACCGTCCACATTTCTTATGAATGGCTTTCCAGCGTCAAATACCCTAATTCATATAAAATTTGGTCCAAGAATTCGGCATTGGTCCTAAGTTTTAAACATGTATCAATGTGGCTCTCAAAACGTCCCGCCCATTTTTTGTTTTTTGTTCTATACTAGGACTCTGAACCTTCGTGCAAAGTTTCGTTGATGATTCTTGCATAGAGTCCCAGAAATGAATATTGGTTAATTGTGGGCGTGGCAGCAGTAATAATCTGCCCATATCTTGCATACATGCTAGCACGGACCTAATGTATACTGATACCATATTGAATTCATCATCATTAGAAGCATAGATAGGGTAATTCTTAGTGGACTCTCCAAATATCATTATATGGGAGGGAGACGTGGCCTTTGTCTGATCGACCCCATTTTTGTGTATGGTATTATATCACATATGGAAAATATATACAAATATATAGAAAATACAGAAAATTATTGTGCGCATTTGTGTATGTCCATACCTGGCACGCCTCCTTCTGGTTGTTGAACAACCACAGAAACTTAGTATACTATAAAACTACCAGATATGGCCTCTGCTAGTCTAGTGTTAGTCTCGCAGTCGTGGAATTAGGGGTTCAAATTATACCTGGGGCATGGTATGAAAATTTTTGTTTCTTTAGCATCTACTCTTCAAGTCGAAGGCGTTCCTCGCTGGTACTCATTCTGTCAAAGCTATTGCTCACATGATTCATTCACAACATTTACTTTAGTACCTTTGTTTAAGTATTTAATTCGTTATTTGTGTGGTAATAAATTGCTGTAGAAAGTAAGTAGGTAAACAATTTCATTGGTATATGAAAGTCCTGTGGTTCTAAACGATATCATATTCCTTCAGACATTTTCTTCCCTCCAGAAGTATTATATAAATCAAAGTTGCATAACTAATCTATTTATTTACGGAAGCTGCTGCTTTAGTTAGGTGGTCATTACAACCCGTGGCCTACCTCTTCGTCGCCGACCTTCGGCTTTTGCCGCGACTACCTTTATCACCAGAGCTTCTTCAATCATACGATGGACATGACCCAGCCAATGTAGTCGCAGAATGTTTATACGCGGAGCTACGTCAATGTCGGCGTAGAGCTCATACAGCTCGCGGTTCATTGCAATGCGATAGTCGCCGCCAACTCGAACAGGACCAATGATTTTGCGAAGAGCTTTCCTCTCGAACACCCCAAGAGCGGCTGCGTCTGTTTGCGATACCACCCATGCTTCAGCGCCATAAAGAAGCACAGATAGATTGCTGGTCTTGTAGAGTGCCAGCTTCGTCGATCGAGAAAGGGCTCTGCTACACAGTTACTTACTGAGCCCATAGCAGCACCTATTAGCAATTTTAATTCTTCGCTCTATCTCCAGACTGACATCATTATTGGTGTTAACGGCGGTGCCAAGGTATGAACATTCCTTGACTTCATACAAGTTGTCATTGCTCCTCAGTTTGCAGACAGAATATACTTCGTTTTGCCCTCGTTTACCGTCAAGGAATCTGCTACCTTGTCACATCGCTTTGTGGGACTAGCAAAAAGCAATTAAAAAAAATCAGTTTATGAGTTAGCTAGTATTCAGAGACGCCAGAAATATAATAAAGATCAGAAATATGTGTAAGTGGATTCTAAGTTCGAAAGACGCAGGATGCTTTAAACAGGACAATAGAGAGGAGAACATTGCTTAGAAATCGCAAATTTGGGTTTCTATGACAACAAGTGCAGCCATCGAAGAAAGAACGTTCTGGGGCATCGCCGCACGATGCTGGCCGCTTTATAAGAACTTATATTACGGAACCATACAATAGAGAAGTCAATTGTAAAATTATTTACTCATTATTTGAATGTGAGCTCGTCCGCGGTACTGTGACCTGTGCTCCTCTACAATTCAGTCTTCAGCTTCTATTGTAGCGCGGCCATCAATCCTCATTTAAATTGTATCATTCACATACAAAAGAAATCCATTATTTCTTATTGAATGTGGAGCTAAATTTGAAAATGCATGGGAGTGGATTTGAATGTTAATTTCCTTTGAACGCCAACATCCGAAACTGTCGAAACTGTTGGCTTAACAAAAAGGTACGCAGTCTGCATTTCGGAATCTATGTAGGTATGTACTTGAAGCTCTCACGCGTCCGCAATTGAGGCAATTACAAGCGCAGGCACCTTTTAGTCTAGACATAAAGCACTAATTTAACGCAATTATTTTGCGCAGGAATTGTTTCGCACAGTGAAATGAAACGTGGTGGAGTGCTCTAAATTGGTGTGCGCCTCAGCCGTACCTACTCCTCACATAATTATCAACTGCTGCGTTACATAGTGTGTGTGCAAGAGATATAGACGTAGGAGAAGGCGAAGAAGCACCTCAATTAAGCATGCTTGAAGTTTTATTTTTAGATTCTGTACATACATAGTATGTATTTAGTTTGTATGGCATCAAATCAATGCGCTGAATCCGATTAGACCCTTACTATGGTAATGTCGAAATGAGTATCCTTTAATTGGAACTTAATATGGGAGTGTTGTTAGAGGTTATCACTCGCCTAGTTAGATAAGACAATTAAATATTTCTGTTTAGTTTATTATGCTCAGCACTATAATTAATTGGAATGAATTTGTGGTGGCGGCAGGGCAATTCAGTGCGATGGAACATATGCATCAGGTGAGCGTTGAGTATGGATGTGTGTGAAATACGGGCACGCTGCATCCTCTTCGACCCACACGCCTATCACTAAACTACCGAGGCCGGTGCCAAAATGTGAAGATTTCCATAAAAGATGGACGTACTTAGATAAATTCCTACCTATATAATGGTCCATGATTTTCGTTTATAAAAGGGGGAGGGGAACCCTTTAGTACGGGATGATAAGGATTCATAAGATTTCAACATGTTCGAATCGTTTGGGGAACTGGATGTCATAATTGACGGGCCCAACCTTGAACTGGCAGCACTCGAAAAAGTGATCTTGATTGTTGATTGGGAATGGTGAACAACTAAAAACCACGCTGGATCGTGGATTATGTTGTGTTTCAGTATGACTAGAAAATAAACTGCATGCTGGAGTAGGAAATGTTAGCAAATGTGGTTTGTTGATTACGGATACTCAAACCAGAAAATGGAAACCAGCCCCATTGCACGTGTGTGAAATACGGGGTTAGCTGGCGCTGAAGTCTTCGACTGCCCCCATACTGTCGGAGTGTGATACGTGTGATAAGTATTTAAATTGCCCACTAAATCTGTCTTTATTGTGCACCTATTTGAATGCGGGCGCTCGGATATTGTGTTGATTTTGTGAAAAAAATCCGCTTTTGAAAAAGTCGCTTGCTCCAAAATGCGATTTCTTGAATTTGCGGCCCATTTCAATGCCTTAAATATTCAATTTCGTGCTCTTTTAATGCGAATTCAAACAAATGCCCCGAACTCGATTTTCGGATTTTGTTGCTGTTGATTTTACTTTTGCGACTTCAAATGCCGCATTTTGTGGCAATTTACATTTGACATTTGAATTTTCATGACGGCAGTACGCTTCGCTTAAATAAATGTGCCTGGTGTCTGGCACGAGAATTTGCTGCGTGTCTAAAAAAAGCCACACACGTACACACACACACACACACACAAACACACGCAAACAGATAAAAAAAAACCAAATTTACTGACTTTAATTTTAGGTTCATAAATTTGGCAGTGAGACTTTAAACCACGCTCAACCGTAGAAACGCAGAATTTGCACAGAGACGACACTCACTTTCTAAATAACGAGCATTTTCATTGGACGTGCCCACATGGGCATTGTTCAGACCAGATGTATACGAGAAACGTGCTCCAAAATTCAATCTGAGAACATATTGGCAACATCTCAAATATGGGAACATACTCGTATTAAACCAGTTGTCTTTGTGTTGCTAAAATCTGGCATGGTGCGAGAGGGCGGCACAAAGTCGGTTGGTTACGTTCGTGACTTTTAGGCGTACGCTCTTCAATAAAGACTGGAAGTCATCTTAAAAGTTTTCTAAGAAGTCACTGGAAGACGAAAAATATCGATCAATTACAGACAGGATAAAAGGACTCTCCGGGGAGATACTTAGTTACATAAATAAATACCCTCAGCAGAGATATCAGAAATTAGCGAAGAGAATGGCTAATTGTGTCTTTAAACTGCGGAAAGTGCGAACTTTTCCATAGGATGGGCCACCTTGTTGTAGGAGCATTGCTAAACCTCTTCCCAGACAGACTTCTCTCCTTAACCCGATGGCCTGTTGAATACTGATATTTCCCCTTCTCTTCCATAAAACCCTTTTGAAAATATTCTACTGTGGTTCTCTCTTTAAGATTACCAATTGCTAAACCTCTTCCCAGACAGACTTCTCTCCCGAACCCGATGGCCTGTTGAATACTGATATCTCCCCTTCTCTTCCATAAAACCCTTTTGAAAATATTCTACTGTGGGTCTCTCTTTAAGATTACCAATTGCTAAACCTCTTCCCAGACGGACTTCTCTGCCGAAACCGATGGCCTGTTGAATACTGATATCTCCCCTTCTCTTCCACAAAACCCTTTTGAAAATATTCTACTGTCGGTCTCTCTTTAAGATTACCAATTGCTAAACCTCTTCCCAGACAGACTTCTCTCCTTAACCCGATGGCCTGTTGAATACTGATATCACCCCTTCTCTTCCATAAAACCCTTTTGAAAATATTCTACTGTGGTTCTCTCTTTAAGATTACCAATTGCTAAACCTCTTCCCAGACGGACTTCTCTGCCGAACCCGATGGCCTGTTGAATACTGATATCACCCCTTCTCTTCCACAAAACCCTTTTGAAAATATTCTACTGTGGGTCTCTCTTTAAGATTACCAATTGCTAAACCTCTTCCCAGACGGACTTCTCTGCCGAACCCGATGGCCTGTTGAATACTGATATCTCCCCTTCTCTTCCACAAAACCCTTTTGAAAATATTCTACTGTGGATCTCTCTTTAAGATTACCAATTGTGTTGCGAGCTTGATCAGTTGAAACTTGAAAGAGTTCTTGGTTTGGAGTTCGGGGGCATAGGAATAGCTAATTGATGATCAATTCTATGGTATTTTATCTTCAATGGTTTTTTGTCATGTAGATGTATCTGTCAAAAGTTCTATATCTAACTTTTCCACAGCAAATGCCATCCGTTAAGTCTAAAATCACTATTTGTGGGCAATCAGTGTATAGTATTATTATATCTAATCTATTGTTGTATTATTATCTTCTTAGCATAACAGTATCTCTGTCTTATGAGGACTTGGGATTTTTCCTACAGCATCTAACAAGGTTAGCAGCACAGATTGACTTTTATCCTGCACAATTGTGACTGCTCTCTTCTCATTCAAGATGCACAATTCCTCCTTCTTCTCATTAAAGCTATTGCGTCTACACATCCGTGTGTTTCTTTGAGTGCCTTCAAAATCACGACTACTTGTAATGCTCTGTGCACTTATTCGTCTAGACTGGAGTCAGTTTGTTTCTAGTCCTTGGGGAATTGTGTCCTTCTTTCTGTTTGTAATACCTCTTCATCATTGCTTTCGTGACTGAATTCCCATATTCCCAAATGAATTTCTGCATTGTTTGCTTCCGCCGAGTAATAAGTTTGCCATGAATGTGAGGCATTTCAGAGTAATTTAGGTTTGACTTGGCTACCAAGTAAACAGGTTAGCATTCAACCTTCTAGTTCAACTTTCAACCGTGTGGGTATTGTGGGTCGGTCTCTTGTGGCTTCATACTCGCACTCAAAGAAGTCATTTTTCTTTAAGCATAAGTGTAATTTTTGTTAGTGGTCATTGGTGGAAAAAATTAATTGAGAAGCACTGGCACAAAATTTTACTTCATTATCCTTAAAAACGGAATATTCTGGCTCTGTGTCAATTCCAATTGAATCTGTTCGAATTGTCTCTTTATTGTTTAAATATTTGCCTTTTCAAACCTCAATCTACAGCTGGACTATATTTGATTTGTTAAAAGCAGAGCCATGTCGAGAGTGTCTACAAATTTATTGCGCTGCGGCAAATCCGGAATCATGTCCTTATTGTTGTGAAAGCCGTAAAACGCTCGTCAAGCCAGCCCCATGTAGCTTAACCCACTTGGCATGCCACTTAAGTTATGCCAATATTAAGGACCAAGACAGGACAAATAAAAGAAAACAAAATAAAGTATTCATACTTGGCTAAAGCGAAGCGACTCTTGCCAAACTCACCAGCAGAAAAGGACAAAATTGAAGCCAAAAGTGACAAAATTCTCTTGGCACATGCCTTTGTGCTGCTTCCTCAACTCATTCAGCAGCTTCTTTGAGGGAGCGGTGTTAGCCAAGAAATGCTGGAACTCAGGCGACAGCTATTCCAGCGGAAGGAAGAAGGAACTACGTACATTTTTTATGCAACAACAAAGCCACTGAAAAAAGGACACAGCAAAAGGCTTGCGGTTGAGTGTATAAACTTTTCATGGCAGACGTGCACAAAATCGAGCATGAAATTGCGCAGGCATATTTGGGGCTTCTTGCAAAGACACAAGTGTGTGTGTTTAGGGGCGAGTCAGTCTGGCTGTGTGTGTGCGTGTGTGTGTGTGTGCGTGTGTGTGTGAGTGTGCGTGACGAACATATCCATAAAATATACGACAAGCCAGTGTAATTTAATGTATGCGATAATTAAATTATCACTTTCTGGTAGACAGGCAACTCAGCTTGACCATGATTGTTCAAATTAAATTGGAAGAGGGGGAGTGGTCATATACGGCAGTCCGTCATGAAAATCACCAAACTGAATTTTGAATTATTGAATTACACGTAATCCATTTAAAGGATTCACGAGTAAGCGCATAGGACAGGAGAAGTGCACTGGTTTATGGTAAATTATGTGTTTAGATAGTTGATGGCACGTTAAGTGTGTAGATCACTGTCGACGAAGGTAGTGTAGTTTCACTGCAGGATATATGTTAGTCATGAGCCAGTAAAACTGAGGAACTGCAACAAATTACGTGTCCTGCGCCAGAGGGTTAGTCAGGACTCCTAAATGGTATGCTCGTAATCATTAACTGCAAGTTCTCTATGTGTGAATATCCCTTTCTTACAACGAACTCCCATTGTACCAACTTATAAGGATTCTGAACCTCAACTATGACTAGAAAAAATCATTGCTGGGCAGATTTTTCCCTATATATATATATATATATATATATATGTAGTATGGTCAGCGGACCTCTTCTAGTTGTTTTCCAGTGGCCGTCTTCGCCACTCCTGGTGGGTGCTTCGCCACTCCTGGTGGAGGCGGTCTTCCATAATGGCGGAGATGGTGTCACACACCGCAGCCCATTTCTCCCGGCCCTCAAGCATCTACCGCACTATATTGTCGGGCATCACGGGCTCTCCGCACACTCCTTGTAGTGCCTCTCAGACACTTTTATACCGTGGGCAATAGAAGAAGACAAGTTTGGCATCTTTTATCTCCGTACCTACACAGTTTGCACTGAAAGGGGATTCCTCCAAGTGGAATCTGTGCAGGTATGCCCCAAAACCTCCATGCCCTGTCAGCAGCTGTGTGATGTGATAATTCACTTCACCATGTACCCTGCTTACCCATTGGTGAATATTGGGGATCAGCCTCCTTGTCCAGCGCCCTTTTGAAAATGTGTCCCACTGGGCTTGCCACTCTTGAAAGGTCCTCCGCTTGACCAGTGCCAAGTGTTCTTCTACGTTTGTCGCGTGTGTTCCTGCTTGCCCTGTCGAGAGAAGAAATCTCAAGGGTCGTGGCATTTATAACTGGTCATTGGCTATTCAGCAGGCATGCTCTCAGACAGAGACTATAGAGACGGGACACTTAAATGTCAAATATTCTGACGTTTAAAAAAAACAGTCTCTCTTAGTTGCCCATATGGATAGGTTTGTTTATCATCACCAGAATTCTGAATAAAATGAGCCACACTACTACAGTTTTGCACATGTGTTAGTGTGCGTAAAACAAAAGTCCTTTCTCTGTATTCTCCGCTCTCAGGCTGGGAGTATTCTCTGGAATACTGCAGAAGCTGTGCGAATGAGGAGGAGGAGACTGTGGAACATCTCTTCTGTACGTGCCCGGCACTGGCTAGAAGCAGAGCGGGCTCTTTACGCAAATACGCTTTTAATTCTCTTACAGAAGTGTCCGGCGTGAAGGTCAAACACATCCTGCGCTTTATTACGGCTTCGAAATTGTTTGACGAGTGAATCGGAGGTGCGTTGTTATGCGGTGGTATCACAATGGACCCATGGTGGTCTGAGTGAGTTGGTCTGTAGACCGGCTACCTCGATAATCTAACTTAACGTAAGCCATCATATCGCCCATATTGGCGCCCTATAGAGAATAATGGACCTCATAACCCCAGCGATGAGTCGCCTTTTCCGCTGTCTGGGTCCTCCCACGTTGGGCATAATTCGCCAAAGGAGAGTGAATCTGTGTGCTGCCTTATCTCCCGCGCGCCGCAGATGTTCTTTGATGGTAAGCCTTGCCTAGGTTCTATGCATATGTCATATAAGGCGACACAGAGGCAAAAATGTGCTAAATTTGAAAAAAGTATTCCACTTAGTGTTACTTCTACTATGATAAGGATAATGGATTTTTTTAATCTGCTTAATCCATTTTCAAGTAAAATCAATATTTTGATAACTTTCAGTTACCTTAGCAGCGTTAATTCGAGGTGTGTGGTTCTTTTTTAAGAGATGTCATTTAAAATTTCAAGACATCTTTCAGCTGCGGGTAAAAACACACGGTTGACAAAATGTTCAGGAATTACAAAGTCACACTACTAGAAATGTGTGAAAAGAACCCCTTAAGTTTTGCAGTCGCAGAGAACCGCAAAAGATGACTTTCACGCAAACGTGATGAAGTCTGCTCTCCTCAATAAAGTCAAAATTTTGTCCACTATTCACAACTATATTCGCAATTCGACAAGAGAAGATCACATCTGATACTAAAACTTCATCAGCCACGAGGAACTTCATACAAAAATCGGCCATATGAGCACCGACAGTACTGAATCTGTGTGATTTTCATGTGACTCAACAAACTAAACACAGTTGCTTCATTAGAACGCTCACGTTCTTGGTAAATACATAGTTTAATGTATGCCGTTAGGATATAGTAGGCCTGCTTACTACGCTATTTTTGTCTGGTTTTGCGTTGTTCCATGGGACCGTCTGGACGGTCACACCCCGATATGGCGTAATACAAAGCGTAAAATGAGTGGTTTGTCTCCTTCAATAAAAGCAGACGGAACGCAAAATAAAAATGCGTGTCCTTCGTCTGAAATGTCTTTTGACGCGTCTTTTGTCTGCCCCAAATTCGACACTAAATTACAAGCAACATGACGCATGCTGGCGAAGTGGGTCAAATGTGTTAATAGAACTGATAAAATAGAGGCATGCACGAATTTTGGGTAGAGTCTATTTATAAAATGTCTGTAATATATTTGACAAAAGCGTTTAAAGGAAGTTAATACGAATAGTTTGCAGTGGAAGACCTAGAAGCACAACTGAGGCGTGACGAGACGTGCAACCCAGCTGCTTATGAATTGCTTCGGTTTTGCTCTCCTAGCGACTGCAGTGCATTTTGCCCGGAGGCCTATGGCACTAGCTCTCTTTCGAGTGCATTGTAAGCCGCTGCACCGCGGCGTGCAACATTGCAACATTAAATGCGAACAACCCTTTCGATGTAACAAATTGCAAATTGGCTGGGAGGCTGCAATATTAAATGGTGCAACAAAAATTAACCGAATAAATCTGATCGAAGCGAGAAAAAATGCGAGAAACGGGTTTATCCAATGCCGCTAAAACCACAGACGATCGCGGCATCTAACGTGCCCGGCGAGTACAGTGCGCAGAGAGTATGCAAGTCAGTTGAATGCGCGACTGCCATTGCCACCGACACCGCCACTGCTACTGCTGCTGCTGCTGGTGGTGGGGCTGCGGCTGAACACAGCACACTGTCTGCTGCACTTTGGTGCCTCGTGGTTAATGGACTTTGTACAACATATGCAACAATTTTGCATCAAGGACGACGGACAGACGGATGGGCACTGGCAAGCGTCTGATGCCTGCGAAGAGATGATTCCGATCGCTTCGATTGTCGGCAGTGGTGCGCTCACCCGTCCGGCCATTTATCCGTTTGTCCCGTCGATTTAAGCGGATGCATCATGCAAGGCGCGCAGCATGTGCGGCGTCCAATCTTGCTGCCCCAAACTGGAATTTGCTCATTCTGCTGCATTGCAAAGGAGGAACCAACCTTTATTGAACGTAAAACAAAAAAATTCATATACCTACCAACTCTAAAAATAGCCCCACGATCAGATTCGAAACGAGCTTGAGTGCAGCCAGCAAGAGCAGAAAACAAGGCAAAAACAAAGCCAAAAGCAGGAGGCGAAAAAAAAACACGAGACAAATAATAAGATAAAAAGTTTATGGAAAATTTTGAAGCAAACCTCTGCTGCACTTTGGTTGGTTGCCGTGTGCACTTGGAGCATGCGGCGGCTGTACAGTGCCGTGATTGCGTACAGTTGCAGTCAAGAATATAAAGGATATGTTGACTTCGTCTTGTTCAAAAGATCGTTATAGCCGTGTATTTGTGGGATCCCTAGGTAGTATGTGTGCATTTGATAGCTTCATTTATTAATGGTCCTTTATGGCCCGTTATTCTGCATGTGAAATGCACGCGAAGGGCTTTAACGCATGACTGCTACACATACACAGATTATGTATGAACAGAAGAGGAGGTCCTGTAGTAAAAATATTGACTGCATATATGTATATTTGAATGTTAGAGGAAACAATGCCCTGAGAATGAAATTTCTTGAAAGCTTCAGTCAGTTGGGCAATGGCCGGTCATATACATATGTATGTTTGTTCATACATGCGCCTAGGGCGATCGATTCGTGTATGACAGAATCGATAGAAATATTTATGAGATTTATCCATCATGAGATAATACCAAAGCACTGGAAGAACTGCAACAAATTACGTGTCCTGCGCCAGAGGGTTAGTCAGGACTCCTAAGTGGTATGCTCGTAATCATTAATTGATAGACCTCTATGTGTGAATATCCCTTTCTTACTACGAAGTCCCATTGTACCACCTACAATGAACTACCGGAGCAAATTTACTGCCTCATGAATAACTGTATTTCTCCCTCAACCAAAACTTCATCAGACATAAAATTTGTGTGGTTCGGTAAGCGAATTCATGCATTTCGCACTGCACAGAACAAAACGTTGCCGACTAACGATTTTCTGTCCCCTACATCCAAAAACCAAAGCACAATGGGTTGGCCATGCAGAACTTGATACTACTTAGATGTGGTCTGTGTGTCTGCCCTAAAGTATTGAAAATACAACAACAAAATTGCTTATTATTTACAAGATTAGGTACGAGTATTTAGTAATAATTGCACCATTCCGTTTTCCTCTATTAAAACATAAAAGGGAGTTCTCCGGATCAGAGATGCTCAGGAAATGTAATGAAATGGCCAAATATGAAATTAAAACAAAAACCCAACGCTCGTCAACCAATTTGCACGATAATGTACATGTACATTCTAACACAGAGGGGGTCTATCAAAATATTCCCGATGCTAGCTTCAATGCAACGAAAGATTATACTCCACATAAGAGGTAAACCACACATACTGTAAATTTTGTATTTGCAGGACACAAAATTCGCGGATGACGCTCATAGATGACATATAGAATCTTGGACCACTTTGGTTGAGACACTTTTCGCGTCTTCTACTAATAATTGGAATACTGCGATATTGTATGAAGAGCATCGCGGACCACATTTGCCACTAGCTGAACTTACCTCATGCCAATATCCACTATCTAGGTCTATATTTTGCAGCTTTGCGACTAATTTCCCATTTCATTTACATTATAGCCAACCTAGCTACCTACATTATAATCATGATTTTATTATTTTTCGATAAGATAATCTACATCTTTAGATAAATAGTGGTCGCGTTCGAGTCGCCATCATAGTTACTTCCTTGACAAAAAGCAAAGACACCGCTAAGTCCACGCATTGATAAATAACAAAAAATGTGCCATCACTGGCAACATAGTTACAGTCATAATTGATATATTTATTAAAGAGAATCGCAGCAAAGAGTATACATATATAGAGATCGCATGACGGAAGAAATTATTGTTGCAAAAATACACGCACTGCATCTCGCTTCCCCTTGCCTCTAGTCGAATTTTGTGAAATCGCCTTTACTTCTATTTCACAAAATTTTGAGTGATTCAATCTCTAGTTATGTATACTCTTTGGTCACATTCTATGCACAAACCACAAAAAAACGGACTTGGTAGCACAGTTTCAAATCGGTAAATCGTATAAACGAACCAATACAAACTTGTTAAAACACCGATTTCGCTCATTTTCTTTGCAATTCCACACAAATTTTAAAACAAACCCTATTTATCGATTCAAGGCTGGCGTATCAAACACGGACAGTACCAATATTGTTTAAATTATTGCTGTTATATAAAACTGACTGTTTTTAATTAATTTAATAATCATTTGCCATCCTTAAATGTTCACAGGAGTTCCTAACGTTTGATTTCAAATTTCTGTGCTTCATTACTACATACATATAGAATTTACTTCCATCATAAATGGGAGTGGTAAAATATTTCTTAACATGTATACTATCTTGTAGCAATGTGGCACCGTATCAATTTTAAGTATCCCATTTTTCTTAAGTATACATACATATGTCTATACTATGAATCCTTGGTTCCATCTATTTAATATCTTTGGGCTTCAGATGAACTTATGAAATATTGTGCATTTTCGTATTGATTGCTAAAACCGAGATTAGTACGCCCACTTTGCAACATGTCCTGCTTTGCAGAATCGTAACTAATGTTTGCAATTACCCAAAGCCGATGTATTAAATGCGGCATATAAAATGCAGCAACAAGATTCACTCAAATAGCATAGGATATATATCAGTACATGCAGTGGTTGGAGGCCTCCTTCTTCGGCGGTTCTCCGGCCCGCCCCACTTCCAGATATATTATGTAGGTGTGGTCGATTGCCCGCTAACGGTGTATGGGGTACATGTAAAACGCTGCAGAGTGACTAATCCATACTTACTTGTTTCGTTGCAAAGTTTGGGCTGAAAACAGAAAGAAACAATTTGAAACACTCAAAACAGCGACGTTTGAGAGCAGTAAAAATAAAAAAAAACACACACAAAATTATAAAAAATAAAAACTGAAAAATAAAAAATTAATCGCACTGCTGTTGTTGTTTGGGAGCTGTTGTTCTGGATGTGCCTGTACGTCATTGCACACAAAGGCATTGCACCTTTTTGCAGTGCAATGCCTTTTTCAGATCGTGTCTGCGATCGGTCGTTAGGGTTTTCTTCACTTTTTTTTGTCATGTTTTTTCAGTTGTTGTTTTTGATTCTTTTTTGGGGAATATAAAAGCCGTTGTTGTTGTCCGTGCTGCAAAAAGTGCGTTCAACGAACGCTCAACGCATCCAGCGCATTCATTGCGATCATTGCACCAAGGAACGAATGAGAAAACACGCGTCCAACCAGACGACAACAACATCAACATCATCATCAACAACAACAACAACAACAACAACAACAACGACAACAATAAGTATATTTTTTGGTGGGTTCTGGAAAGATTAAAGTCGTTAAAAGGTTAACGACTTTTGCGCGCATGATTGACACAATTTTTAATGGCGACACGATTTTTGGAAATCTTACAACATTTTTCTTCTTTTATTTTGATTTGCATTCCTCTTGTTTCGAATGAAATGCAATTTCACATAATTTTGGAAAATTTTATTAACAAATATGTATATACGACTATGTATGTATATGTATGTATAACATTTATCACAACCACAGGATATTTGCGTGTACATGTTAGTCTCCTTGCCAGTACCGCTGGTTCAAACTATTGAAATCGATTGCATACAATTTCTTTGCCAATTGCGTGTTTTCTCTGCTCTTTTAGGGTGATTCATCAAACATAATATTACACAAAAAAATACCATATTTAGAATGCGTTCAGTTTTTCCAAAATGTGTTTATTTTTTCTTCGATTGGGCCCATTTGCATAGAGCACGAATGTGTCTGCGTGCAAAGTACAATTTAAAGCACTTGTACCTAATTGCTTTTGTTGTTGCTGTTACTTCATTTCGCATTCTGGTTTTTGTAGTTGTTGGCTTTGTTGTCATAAGCCTCGTCTAGACTTTAGACGGTGCAGGCGCTCGCTGAACTATGATCGCTGGTAACGGGTGCGTTGTTAACTGCCGCCCAATCCCAGACAACTCTTAGCACGTTCTCTCTCCCGCTCTCCCTGTCGACCGTTCGTTAGCCGACTATGCGTCTGTCTGTCTGCTCGACACGTGCCGTGCTTTGTGCGGCTGCATGTGTGTGTTTAAGTGTGTGCGTGTGTGCGTGTGTGCGTGTGTGCTCGCTGCTATCCATTGTCAATGGTCAATTGACAATTGGCAATTATTCTGAGCTAGTTGGCAGCACAGTGCAATTGTCAGTTTAATTTATACATGCGAGTATTCCTATTTATAATGCCCAAGGTTTACAATTTGCTTTTACTGCTTTTCATCAATTTTTTTTTACGATTTCTTTGATATGTGCACATGTGGTACGTCAATTATAGACATCAAATGGAAACAATGTGTGCGGCATGCACCTTGAGTGAAGTACGCTAATCAGCGTAATTGTGAAGTGCACGTTTTATGATGTCAATCGCAAAGTTGAGTGTCGATGACTTCAACATACGAATTACATACATATATGTATGTATGTATAGAGAGCGTATTCATTTTGCGTTTCCTCAAACAGACAGGACTACCCTCACTTCAAGCTAAATAATGCATATGCATGATAATGACCATGGTGTAAGCATAGGTCAGGATTGCACTTCGCACATGTGCACCATTTAAAATGAATCTCTTTGGACAATTCTGACTTTCTGAATAGCATATTTTACTCTCTAATTCTCAGAAATTACAGAAAACTAGTCAACTACACACATTCGTAGTAGACTTACGGTGGAATTTTAAAGTATATATGATGGTCAAGGTCAAGTTCACATCTTTTGGGGGTTATATGGTTGCTGTTTCTTTAAGTTGCTTTATTCTCAGCAGTAAGTTGTTGTGTGGCACTTTTTTGTGGCGGAAATTACTGCGAAATGAGTAAAATCTAAATGAATATGTGACGAAATAACCACTTCAGGAAACATGAGTTAACGTTAAATTCAAAACTTTTACATTGCTTTGAAATTCGGTCCTGAAAAACAGACGACATGTTATTTCGTTCCCTTTAATACTATAAATTCTAGTGATGTGTCATTAATGATGCTGTGTCCTTCTGTCATAATACGAAGCATAAAGGATGACGATATGGCAATAGTCGACAGCAGCTAATATCAATAAAAAGTGTGGCTAAACTTGTTCGTGAGTTGAAAACATCAGTGATACAAATTGGTATAGAATTAAAAGTAAAACGAGTTATAATGAATAAAGTTTTGCTGTTTTTTTTGCCAAAATTAATTGCTATTAATTTAACCCAATTTAATTAAAGCTAAAACATTTAACAATAGCATTTGTATGAATTTACACAAACCAGTGATCGAACAAGACAGTACGGTTCGAAACAATAATTCACAATCTATTTTTACGTCAATTTGAATTTTTATATTGGATTGTGAAATTTTTTCGTTCAATGCGCCATTGGTAGTTTTCAGGTGACGCTCAGTATTATTTCCTTTCAAATATCAAAAATTACAATACCTACGAATGCCACCTGCAATTCCACCCTGATAATGATTATCGTGCATTGTATTTACATACTACACACACATCCCACTATTGCTGTAGGCCAGGTGATTTCTGCGGTTTCTAGCTATATTCGCCCTAGCTAATGTGAATTTTTTCTTCGTTTTCTATTGCAATTCGAATATCAACTTGTCTACCATTTATGATAATTATAGCTGAGTCTCAAAAAATGTTACTCATACGCTCACAATACTTGCACACACGAGTCTATATGCAAGAATATTTGAAAATTTCACAAGTTGGTCAGCTACGTCTACATATAAGATTGAAAATGATATTGCATAACTTTGTTTTGTTTGCTTTAGACCAGTTTGACTTTAGCAACAGAGAACATGAACTACGAATACATTGGGAAGATATGTGCAATTGTTAATCTCAATGGCGTTCAGGAAGAACATGAACAAATATCAGTAAAATCTTTTAATATATAGTTTAGTTTGTGCATATACATATGTCTATTGGTCTAAGACTCTGTCACCATAGTGCACATTTATCTTCCTGACAGGGTTTTTATTGTGCACAGAATTGAGAGTCGAGGAAAGGATGATATTTTGGTTTGGCGCTGATATAACATCTTTGAGTATATGTTATATGGTAAGGGTATTTACATTTATGCGATAATTTTGTTTCGTTTTAATCGCTATACCTACATATTTGATATCTTTATAATTTATTTATGTCAGTTATCTATTTTGGATCGTCAGCTTGGAATTTTCTGATTAAGCCAGTCTCGTTGTTCAAATTTTATTTCTATTTTATAATACTTATGAAATATATGGCATGTGTATCCTTTACATTGTAAACAAATCTGAAATATGTCATAAGTATATCAAATAAACGATCATCACTGCAAACTGACGAACCCTAGAAAAGGACAGAAACCACAAACCAGTATTCTTGGTCGGACCCATCTACACCCATGTACGCATTTATGTATGACGACATCGATGTTTGTTCGTCAAAACATCGCAACAATCATTTCATCTTCCATATTGAATTGCCACATTTGCATAAACAACAAGCATTTATTACTTCTAATACTAATAATAATGTTTTCTAGGTCCGAATGCGAACAAACTTATTTATGTATGTAAATACATATGTACATACATATGTGCGTTGACATATTATGTACAATGATTGTTATAAGTCACATAAGTAGACTGTAGCGTGCAGATTATGCCCAATTTGTAGAATAGATGCATCAGTTCGGCAGCCGCTGCTGTAGTTGCTGTTCCGTCGTTATCAAGCTGTACTCATATGACCCACAATACTGGACTCATTGAATTTATTTAATAAAGAAAAAAACTACAATAAAATCGAATCGAATCAAATGAAATAAAATGAAAAGTGCCACACATCCACATTAAGCGATATTTAAATAATTTAAATCCACAATTACGAGTCCGGCTACTTCGAATTTATTCATTTTGTGCGGGCAGAGCGCTTGGGCTCTATTCGGCCGCGCACCATGTGCATGAGCATGGAAAAGCGCCTGATGAAAGCTTATCACCGCGTGGCAATTGCCACCACTAATTACAGTTCTGCAAATGAGTGTGCCAGCGTTGCAAGTGGTGCACCAAGGGCGGCAGAGGCGGGCTGTGTTTGGAGGGGGAGGGACCATGCATGAAGCCACTGGCCTATGTCTGTGCATAAGTTAGATTTGATAATGTCTTTTGGGCTCGCACGCTTCTGTCTGTTTGTCAGTTTGCCTGCGTGTCTGGTTGTCTGGCTGTGTATGAACAATAATTACAACAGCAACGCCGCGCCGTCAGTACCTGAAGCAATAATAAAAAATCAATGATAAAGCAAATAAGGAAAAATTATATTATTAAAAAATTAACTGAAAACAAAAAATTGGTAAATTAAATTTTTTTTTTTTTTTTGGCGCATTGTGCAATTGTTGGGACTGCATTCATGTGCTCGTATTTTGTTAATGGTGCTTCGGCATAATTCCTGCATTTGTGTGTGTGTGTGTGTGTGTGTGTGTGTCTGTCGGCGTCTCTGTCTAGACAGCAGACATTATCACTTGAATGCCTCTTCTGTTATTTGTTGCTGTTTTTTGTCGTTATTGTTGTTGGTTCCCCCCCACTTGTTGTTGTTGTTGTTGTGGTGGCTTTTATTATTGCCTTTTATTTTATTGTCATCTCAATTGCAATATATCGCTTTATTGTTGTTGTACTGTATAATTTTAATGTAATTTTTTTAGACCAGTCATTTAATTGTAGCTGTTGTGTTTGCTGCTGTTGTTGTTGTCGTTGTCGTTGTTGTGTTTGTTGTTGTTGCTATTTTTGCTGTCGTCGTTACTGTTGATATTTTAATGACATTTCGCATTATTTCCGAGCATTTCTCATTCATTTGTTCTGGTGCACAAAATTCATTCAGTGAGTGGCATTCCGCTGGCATATTTTCTTGCTCGCTTACGTACTTACTTAGTTGCCTACTTAGTTACTAGCCGGCTTAGTCATATTCGCTCGTTTCATATGTTCGCTCTGTCGTCTGCCAGTATCCAAGTATCGCATTTGGCTGTGGTTTAAATTAGTTTGTTTTTGACTTTTCTCCTTCTTTTTTCTTTTGTTTCTTTTTAATTTACAATTGCTGCCCACTTTTGTGCGAGTGCATGTGCGTGTGCGCGTGTGTGTCATCGCGCAATTGTGGTTTATATTTTTTGTTTTTTAGTTTTTTGGGTCATTAAACAACAGCACGCGCTGTTCAATTTTTCAATATTTGACTCTTTTGTGCGGACTGGCAGCTTTTGGGGCGGCACTCGCGTCACCACACCTTTTTGGTTCAATCGTTGTTTGCATTGCGGCTAGACTTGATGACAGTAAAAATCGCAATAATAAAATATTAACCGCAATTGCAAAATCACTCCGTTGTTTCCATTACAGCTAACCGAACAGATACTCCGCAGACCTGCATGCATATGTATGTACATCGATGGATCGCTGCATTATTTCAGTGAGCGTTCTACTTGCAAACGAACTGCGCAATCTTCAACATTTCCTGGAATTACCAAAAGCACTTTTGTGATATGCCGGGCCGGTATGCACTCAACCTGCATACGTAGTTCACGTCAGGTGTTTATACACATGGCAATTGCTCTACCAGGGGATACAAATAAGGAGGGCGAAAAATTCGATCTGTATGGGGCTGGAAAACATCACAAACGCATGGCACACAAGCAAGCACAGCAGTTTGTGTGGTTGGCTTACAGCAAATTCCTGAGTCTCACAGTAGAGAGAACAGAACAAAACGTTCTATGAGGAAAGTTATTCAAGTTGCACCGTAAGTAATTCCACTGTGCTGTTTCTATAGACATAGACAGAGTAGCCAAGGTTTCAATTGTGTTACAATTGCAATTTAGATTACTATTAACAAAGAAGTCACATGTCACTTCTTACTAACTATTTCCTGCTTTCCCCCTTTCGTCCCCCTTTTCACCTGTCTGTCTCCCTCTACCAGGTATAAAGATTACCAGAAGAAAGCAAAGCGATGTATTTGTCTTTCTTGCGTGCCTTTTTACAACCTTTATAAAAAAAATTGCACAAAAATCGAGCATTGTAATAGAGTACGGTAGGTACTCTCCAAGTTTCTAGAACTCGTTTTGTCATTTCTGAGTACATACTTTAAGAGTTTACTCCAGTCTGATTCTAATCGTATTTATGAATTCTGCAATTACCTGGGATAATATGAGAGACAGTCTCAACTAAGAAACAAACAACTGTCGGAAAACAGTTCCTACGCACATAATTATTGAAACAAGTGGAGCAAAACTTTAAAACAAATACTAGTAAGAAAGACAATAGAACTACTATGAAACAATAGAAAAAAAATACTACTGCGTCTAGACCTAAATTCTTAGACGCTGTGTCAATAGCATGCTTTTTTCAACTTTTGATGAAATTTTTGGCGCGGGAGAAATTGCCACTTGTGCAAATGGAAAACGCAAATCGAGTGTCGCTAACCCAGTAATGAATTCGATTTAGTTTATACATATGTCTTAGGAGCAGTTGAAGTACATAATTATATCAAATCGGTAATATATGTATGTAATTTGCAAACCATTTGTTCGGGTGTTTAATTCTGAGTATTTCGTGGGTTGGTTAAATGCCGTGACGTCATTAGTGGCAAATTACAAAGCTACAGTCATGGAATGAAGCTACGAACACTGTAAAGTAACACTGTTGAAGGTTTATAATTACAATTTGAAGCTTTTATAAATAAATGAAATAAAAAAAACAAATTAAGATGCTTATGGAGCTTAAAATGACCATGAAAAATGTAGTTACTAACTTTACAAATTCGTATCTGACCGATCGTAGTGTTCAGAAGGGTTTCTTCTCCTCCTACTAAAACCAATACAAAGGGCTTTTGTTTGAACTTTAAATTGAAAATAAGAGCATACAAATTTTGATGTTAAACAAAATTTGTTTTTATTAGAAAGATTAAATTTTATCATTAACAGTCCAGGGTGAGTTTACTTCAATACTCAATGTGAGAGTTCCTGAAAAGCTTATCCTGGAAGTCTAATTTATTATCATTATGGCTAACGAATAACTGGCTTTCGAAACGGCAGTTGTTGCTGGTTTATCAGCATAAAACTGTTCTTACATGAAGTCCCACAGAGAATGTGGAAGGACACGATCTTGGAGACCAATGGATAGGTCCAGTCGAAACCACCAAAGTGGTATTTCATTAAGTCGTTATTTTCAGTCCCTGTATTGCACGTATCGCCATCCTGATGAAACCACTCTCGTTCGGATCAATGCCAATTATACATGGAAACAAATATTCACCCATGTCTGGTAATGATCACATTGATCGTGACATGAGTTCCGACTTCAGTTTTGAAGAAGTAAAGAGCCAATGGGTGAGTTTACTTCAATACTCAATGTGATAGTTCCTGAGAAGCCTATCCTGGAAGTCTAATTTAGTATCATTGTGGCTAACGAATAACTGGCTTTCGAAACGACATTAGTATTTCATTAAGTCGTTGTTTCCAGTCCCTGTATTGCACGTATCGCCATCCTGATGAAACCACTCTCGTTCCGATCAATGCCAATTATACATGGAAACAAATATTCACCCATGTCTGGTAATGATCACATTGATCGTGACATGAGTTCCGACTTCAGTTTTGAAGAAGTAAAGAGCCAATGTGCCTTTTTGTGAATATACTACAATCTCTACAACACTTCTTGATTGGCCTCACTCCATATGCGAATTTGTATGTGTCTTCTTCGAGTATTCCGGATGTTCTTAGTTTTGGGCATCTGAGCAAGTCAATAGTCAATAATATTCGTAAAGAATAAGTAAAATGTGGAACTATTCTTCAGCCGTTTGTGATATAATACATGCACACGTACATACTCGCACCCGTATATTCTCCAAATCCGAATTCGGTGTACTTTAATGTGTTTCCTTGCTCGCAGACTGGACACAATTGGTGCATGAAGAAATGTATTTAAGGCCTGGAAACATTTTGCAGTTGCCGCGTTAACTCGTTTCTTCAGTGTCGCTTCTTTCCACACATTCAACGTAAAGCTGTAGTAACGCTGTTATAAATGTAATTTGGGTCTCTGGTCGCATGTGAGTTGATCTAAATCCAATTGTCTGCACTGTTATCTGCTCAGATGTACGGGAATGTGGAGCCGTAGTAAGAAGAAGAAGCAATGAGAAGAATGAAAACGCACCAAAAGGAAAAAACTGATACAAAAATGTACTAAAATAATTAATATTGATTTTGTGTGTATCACTAAAGCCGCCGCACTATGTAACCTCTTTCGGTTAAAATGCGAGCAGCCGTGGCAGCCACAAATGCAGTCAGCAACAACAATAATAACGCCGCCAGCAACAGCCGCAGAAACGATAACAGTAGCGGCAGAGGCAGCGACAACCACAGCGAAGCGTGTTAATTAATAATTGTTTATATTTGTCAAATGTCTGGCAATGAATTAAAAAAAAACGAGAAATAACTCGAAAAAACTTCGAAAGAATCCGGAAAAAATAAGTCAGAAGGAAGTGCGGTGCGGCGGGAGCAGACAACGTAATGTGTAGTAAAGCAAATAAAGTTATTCACTTGAAATGGAAAAGTATTGAGACAGATGAGTCAGAAGAATATCGCCGACCGATATGAGTTGCCCTTCTGTTCTGTGCTTGTAGCCTATCTTTTCCATTGAATTTATTTACGCGTAGATAAGCGTCTGTGGACATGCGCGTGGTCTTCAAACAGCTTTGAGTGGTTATGCGTGAAAGCGGGAAGGAGGAGTGGAGCACCCGGGACGCTAGATTAAAACATTGTCTAATAAGCAAATTGGGGAGGTATATTCTTACAGATGTTTGGCTATAACTATTCCCGTGTTGTTGCCGACAATTGCACAGAAATAAAGCCGTCTTCATCTGTTGATTCGCCTTAGTACGGCGCCCACCATCCATACCAAATGAATGAATTCAGTGAGGCATCTTTTGAACTGGATTTTCACAAAATGTCCAGTCTCGTTTACAGTCACAGTCACAGTCAGAGCCAGACTCATAGTCACAGCCTCGACATGGCATCATTGATCAAATTGACATTTATTGACTTGCTGCAGCAGCTGCAGTTGCAGCTGCTCTGAATCCTGTTGCAACGGAAGTCTGGCGCTAGCTGTGACTCTACTCTGCCTCAGTGTCTGTACCCATATCTGCCGATGTCTGGCACGTCTGTCTGTCTATCTGTTTGGAACAGCGGGTGGTCATTGGCAATGCCATTTTTAATTTCATAAAGGCCAATCAATGCCCTCCTCTAATACTCGTGAAATGTTCGAACAGGGTTGCGCTGCAATCATGAATTTCAGTGTCGCATTAGTTTTCATTAATACGAGACAACAGGAACGGCACAGTAAATGCCACAGGCAGCATGCATCAGCCAGTCAGGCATGTAGCATGCAACATTCAGCATGCAATTCAATGCCGAACGTTGCGCGACAATTGTGTTATTGATGCCATTGTAGTGTATCATATCCAGCGAACGACGGTTTGCGCGTGCAAAGTTAATCTGGACTGTACACGGCCTTCTGCTGCAAGCAGCAACAGCACGTCACATCACGACACAACTCAACACTGCACACCACAGCGCGACAGTGCTCAGCACAACACGCCATGCAATGCCATGCCATCATCAGCATCAGCATCAGCGTCAGCATCACTCGTCGCATATGAAATGTCAGACATCAGACAAACTCATAAATAAGCGCGAAGCGTAGCATAAAATAAAAATTAACAAAAGCGAATTCCTCAAACGTGCGATGATAAATGAGATTTAAACCAATGCGCTGTGAAATGTCGTCCTGCCGCGACTGTCTCCGTTTCAGCGTGCCTGCGTGTGCTTACGATATAAGTGTGTGCAGCTGCAAGTTTAAACCTTGCGATTGCAGCGGCCCATGCGTCGTCTACTAAACGTACTCACTCGCACCCAACAGAAAACTGCATTATGATTATCTGAGCAGCCATTAGAGCAACTTTTTGACATATGCGCGGCATTATTGGCCCAAATAATGCGCGTCCGACTCCAGCAAGACCCACCGTTGAATACTGAGTTGATTCCTGATGATTAACCTTTCGAACAAGTATCCAAATCAAGCCACCTAAGCAGCATCTTAACGTCCGATAGGGGTTCTCATGCAGACATTGTATTTACTCTTGTAGTGATTATATCTTCAAATGGAAAACTATTCAAGAAGAAAAGTGTATATTCCATTCGTGTGATATATTGATAGATCTGGAGATAGATCTCTACATAAAAATCTCTTATTTTTATATGAAAAAAGCTTCTCAAACAATTTTCATATAGAAAAGAAAGATTTCTTGTGACGATTTATTCGCTGATGGATAAGACGATTGGAACTCCCAATTATCGTAGCAATTAAAACGCCAGATTTGTTTTCGTCCATCCCCAAATAATTTGGCATTCTAAAGATTAGTCAAAGCTCATCAATGTTTTGATGTTTGAGTTAAATGCATCAGCTGCATTATTGTATGAACTGCAAATTATGAAGTCTGACCACCATCCGACCTGCAAAAGATCCACACAGTTATCTTCGACAAGTTCTTTGACCCCATACTATCTGAAATTTCGCGTACTTGATCCACTTCATCTTGAATCTCGGACACCTTCATTTCCAATAACCAAATGACAAATAAACTAAGGAACAAACAATGACAATAGTGGCAAAGTACAGAAAGGAAGCGCTCTGTTAAATATTTAGGGATGCCAGAATAGAGGACACTCGAAGATCAGAGACGTATCATAACTGTACGGCCAGGTCCAATCGGATGACAGAGGCTCAAACAAATGCCAATATGCTCGATGATGGGATATCCTAATTTTAGTTTGCTACAAAACCTTTATTAAATTTAGGGCAGAGATTCTGTTTCAATTTATTCACTTGATAGGGTCGATTGCTCAATTTCCTTATTACCAAAAGTCAAACTTTGTCTGCTGGGTCAGTGTGTACTCGTGTGTAGCCAAACTAAGCGCAGCCTTCAGGCGGCGATCAGTGCAATTTTTTTCATTTGAAGAAGAAAAAGAAAATTGACTCGGCCCGTTGTCTGTGCATTACGTGAACGGTCAGTGTCGGCAGCGGAGCACATACTCACACATCCTGGGGCATGGCCAAGAAAAGCAGTTAAGGCAACTTTGTTGCAAATATTGTAATACTTTGTTGTGCTCCAACATAATGGGCACGGATGGGCAGATGAGCAGTCACACGAGGCAACAGACAGGCAAGCAGCAGCATGGGCCCAGACACACAGCCAGACAGACAGACGATGGTTTAAGCTGCGCATAAAGGCGATTTATGAGTGCACGCATGCATCCATTCAGTTTTTAACGAACTTGACGATCGGCTCTGGTGCAGTAATTTGATTGTCCCTCTTTTTGTAATGTCTCCTCCTCCTTCGTTTTTTCTTTTCACGTTTTCTTCTTATTTTGTTTCAATTTTGATGATTTTTATAATATACTCGTATATTGTGAGGAAATTGCAAAAATTGTATTCGACGATACATAAAAAAATAAGGCAGCAGTTCTATTTTTTAAGCGCTGGTGGCCAAATCCACATGTCACCATTGCCACAATCAACATTGAACCCAAATATATGGCATTACAGGCATTAAATGCAGTTGGTTTTGTATTGCGCGTTCTTTGAGCTCTCTTTTGAACGCTTCTATTAGTCCGATCTTTATTTGTAGAGAAATAATAAGAAGATATTAATCGCCACAAAGTATAACAATAATTTCATTCAGGACCCACGTTCTTAGAAAAGTAACGGTGTTAGTAATGGTGCCACTACACACCCCCAACCGTCCTTGCTCAATGTTCATGACTGGAATAATATATCGTATAACCCCTTCAGATTACCATTCGATTCAAAAAACTTCATTGAGGAGAGGATCCGCTATGAAGGCTAAATATATTTTTATATATTACGCAAAGAATATTTTTTATTTTCCACCCACATTCAACAACCAAACATACATATAGAAAGTGACGTTATGACTCACCAGCACGTTACGGTCCTGCCAGACAGCGAGGAGTGAGCTCCTGAGCTTCGCACAACAGACTGGTACACGCATGCAGGATACGCGCCTGACAGTAGGCACTTAGCTAACGGGTGTGCTGGTTGGCCGTGTACCAAGCGGCACAAACACAGACGCAACATGGAGTTCCATGCCGCAAAGTATGGCGTAATGAAATGACGCATTATGTGTAAAATGGTATCCTCTCTGTTTGGATGGCTGTATGCTAAAGCATGCGTGCATGCGTACGTGAGGGCGTGTGGGTGTGGATATATATATATATATATATATATATATATATATATATATATATATATATATATATATATATATATATATATACATATATATTTGTGTATTTTGGTAAGGAAGAGGTGTACTCAAGGACACTGCTGGATATTCGTGCACGTGTCCTCTTGCGTATGGGCTTGTACTGCATACATACAAACATATACATATATATTTATATATGGATGCCTACGCGTACATATGTATGTGCAGACACGTGTGGTTGTGTAACAGCATCAAATACAAAATACTCACTCACCTGCTTGCCAATAAAATACTTTGTTTTGGGCTTAAAGAATGCGGCGACGCCAACAGACTGAAATCCTCAGAGAGCAGCCATTCTACACAATCGGTGGGAGTGGGCGCGCACAGTAATGAATACAGTTGTAGCACGAGACAGGCAGGTGTTGAAAGCTTACCTGCTAGTGGCCCACGGAACGAATTCATTCAACAATGATGCGATTACAGTTGCAATCGCGCCGCTTCAGGCGCAAAATATTTGAAAAATTTTGTGTGATTCTTCAATAGAATACGCATTATTCATTAATTTAAAGGTGTTTTGGTGGTGTTGTCTCCAATTGCTACTTATACTCTCTGAGGTAAAAATAGCTGAGGTAAATGCAAAATAAACGCTTAAGCAAAGCGCAAACGACGTCGGAGATTTACATATGTAAGACTAACTGCTGAGCTTTGGAAATATGAATACATGAAGTAGCAGGGATTTCAAAGGATAAACTTGAGAATGTCTGTATGAGGCTTGTTTGTTGCTTATATATTGTTGAACGATATGCGCGAACTTAAAGGAAGCAATCCTATAAGTATCCATAATGGAAGAGGAGAGAGTTGCTAAGCACAATTTGCACACATTTTCTTTCATTTTGCGCTCATATCATTCATGATTGCTGCATATATTCGTAAAGATATAAATGGGTGAAGTTGTTCATTTTTGATATGCTTGAATAAAATTGAATGTTTTTATTGTCGCATACATCCAGTAAACAAATTATAAAATCGTCTTCAGTTCATAGAGGAACATGCTACCGTATGTATAAGGTCAGTACACTTGAGGGATCACGGGGCGTATACGTAAATATGAAACCTAATTCAAATTGTCGTAGCTAGAGTTAATCTTCTTCGTCCTACCGAATAAGCAATTTTAAACAGAAAACGAATTTATTATGGAAGAAAAGAAAATAATATCTGATCTGTGACCCAGAAATTTACTGCAGTTGTGTGTCGTAAAATTTCCACCACAAGTTACTGATCTGGTCATACCAGGTCTAGAACTATTTGTATGAAAATTCTTCTTTCTTATCTGTATTTTCTGTCACTCCCTATTGCTAGGAACACAAAATGCTGTGCTGTTTTGTGGGGAGAATTAAATTTGTTGCTTATCAACCATAAACTCCCATTAAGTGAGCAGCTCATTTAGGCAAAACGTGGGGAGTGGCTACCTCGAAAGTTCTTTGTATTTATAAGGTAATGATCAAGCCTATAATATCCTACGCGTCTGTGGTCTGGGCTGAAATATTGTCTCTCAAAGGCAGTGAAGTCTGCTTTATTGGGACTACAGAGAACTGTGACTATTTGCTGTACTGGAACTGTCCCTACAAGTTCTGGTGCTATTCTTGATGCGTTGCTGAATCTTCCCGCTCTTGATGTTTTTATTCAAGGAGCACACAGTGGACACTGGGTGCGTGCGCGTTGGGCTGTTGAATATATTGTTGGCACTGACATAGATATTGGTATCCCTTCTATGCCCAGTGAATCGATGCCCGCGTATCCTATAACTGCAAGGCGGTACTGTGTAAAAATTCCAGAGGCTAACTTATGGTTTGATCGTACGTCTCAGCCCGGTAGCAGTGGTGTCGTCGTATTTTCACGGATGGCTCCAAAACAGATATTGGAGCAGGTTCTGGGGTGTTTGTGGAACACAATGGTGTTCAGCTTCATTATGCCCCTGGTCGTCATACTTCTGTTTTTCAGGCGGAAGATTTTGCGATCCTAAGGGCGATGGTCTATGTGGTGGGAAGTGGATGGTGTGGCAGAAGTATTTGCACTTGGAGTGACAGTCAGGTTGCGCTGAAGGCCATGCTCAGCCTCCTTATCACTTCCAAGCTAGTGCTAAATCCAGATTAAATGATGTTGGGTTCCAGACGACATGGGCATTTTGGGGAATGAAACCGCGGATAAACTTGGGAATAAGGGATCAGTTTTATTGACAAGCCGAACATTTTATTGTCATTAGGGTCACTATTACAGATTGGGTTATCTATGCGTAGAACGCGAATGAGAAGCCTTAGGACGAAGCAAACCTGTTATTTCCGATATAAGGTAACAAATTCTTCTAAAACTTGCTGGAATAGATTGTAGACTTCTGGTAGGACTGATGGCGGCTTACTTAGCATGGTTTAAGCATATGCAAATAATAAGCATTGCAGGCAGTGCACTTGCGAGGCTTGTAGCGAGGAAGCTGAGATGTCTGACCACTTTTTGTGTGTGTGTCCCGGTTCGCAAGAATCGAGTTCCAAGTATTTGACACTGGCAACCGAAGTAGCGCAAATTGTGTATATTTGTGTGTCTACCGAGGTTTATTCACAGATCAGGTATATTCAAAGAAAAATAAAAATGAATTATAGCAATAGATGTCTTGTGGTCTGAGTGCTGCATATTTGCTTCATGATGTCTTATCGAATATCCAAGGCGGCATATTATTACAACTTTTGGATGTATCTGTGACAATACTTCGGCTCTTCTCAAGGTGGTGGCCCAGTACGAGCTTTACTTTGATGTACATGCTTCGCATCAGAAAAATTAATAAAATCTAAATCTAGTGCGATCGGCATTACTATATGCCGCTACCCGATAGTTATCCTATAGCACAATGCGTAAAGTATCCACTTCCCGAAATGAACACAAAGCGCTGTAAAGAAATGAAGAGATTATCTCAAGTAGGTGTAAGCAATGCTGTCAGTTGCCTGTAGGAATGAGTTTCGGTGGACCTTTGTGTGCTGGGGCGACATGAAGATTCTTGGATAGAAAGAGAAGGAACAGTGTAACTGTGTTAGCATCCCGTATTAGTTGCCAATTTGTTATCCGACTATAGTGTGGAAATCTAATTTTTTTATATTTATATAGAAGGTAATAAGAAACGAAGTAAAACATTATAAAGGATACTAGTAAAAAGACACAAGTTTATTCCCTGCTTTCTACAATCCCCATAAGGACTGAGTGCAAACTATATGACCACATTGTACAAGCAAATTTAAAGGCATTATTATAACTGGGCAGCATTATTATAGTACGTTTAAATTGCATCAAGTGTTTAAGCAAATTGATTATAAGCAAACTTCGTGCAGCCTACTGCAGAAAGGATAATGATGTCTTTTATTAATATTTGAACTTTGTAATGAAACTTGAAACTTGAAAAGCACTTTTAAAGTTGGTGGTTTCTTTTACCCAGATCGATTACTTTACTGTCCACCCTCGTCAGCATCCCGCTTTCAGTAATTTGTGATCTCCTGAAAAATATTCAAGGTGGGTCTTGAGATTTTTAGTTTTCAGCATAATTCACAATAAAATTGTAGAATGCTTGATTTATATTTACTGTCACCAAATAGTTTATTCAATATACATGAATAAACATGAATCATTGGGAAATTCAAATTATAATTTATATCTGGCACACTCGATATGTTCTTATGTTGTTATCTCGCTCACCCTGATGTAAAAGTTATTAGTGATATTGTTTCTTTCTGTCGATTATAAAAATTATATGCAGATCGACACAATAGATCAGTTATGAATTGAAATCGGCAGAAATAAGAATATACGAGTATGTATATAAAAGCAAAAGGGAAAACTGATTGTCATATCCAATTAAATTTTGTGAACTAGTGAAGAGATTTGCTGAAAATTAAGCTGCTTTAATTGAAACAGAATTATCAAACGAAGGTCATTGTATTACTTGATACAACACTGCCGTCGGCTTAGGAAAATATATTTCATAAAAACATTTTTTTAATACTTCATTTATTTGCTTTTTTGAATTGCAACTGTCCGGCATCAATGGAGATATCTCTGTAGATGCTCGCACAAAGTTGTAAGCATAAGAATTTAAGATATACTGAGAGCAGATAGTCAAGTTACACCACCTCGTAGATAAATTCCACTGAAGTCTTAAGTAGTAGTGCTGAAAAAGTAATCTGAGCTATATGCAACGCCAAGTATTTAAAAGAAATTTGTTATGTTCAGAGTGTCCTTAGGGTACAGTCACACCTTGCAGCTGGCAGAAAACTATGCAAACACGGAAGAGTAAATCAATTATCTGACATTGTCCACGAAAGCACGAAAGCTTAGCGAGGTTCGTTTTATTTGTCATTGAAACGGACTTATGCGTAGTGTACACCAGCACCATATTCCGCTGTCTGCATGCGTTGTAGTTGATTAAACTTTCGAGAAATCTGAGCTAGGAGGGAAGAAAAGAATCGTTCCACAAATCGTTTTAAAACCTACACCTACATACGTACATGGAGTTCTGCCAACCTCCTGACAAAAATGATTCTTTTCTACTATGAGAGTTTCCAAATGCGCGTAGGTAATTGCTCACAACTGAAAATCTCCTCCTCCTTCTTCCACTCCAACTGCCGCTTTTCGACAACTCTCCGCCGACGATTAAAGGAGGTCTGACTCTTTTTCAAGCACACATATTGCAACATTCTCGTACCCAAACAAAAACAGAAACAACAAAAATGTACAAAAAATAAAAAGAAAATGAAAAAAAATCGTCCCAGACGCAACTCAAACCCAAAATGTCTGCCGTCTGCAGTCTGCACTTCAAATGTGCAACAAACACTCTTCGCAACCTAGTGAAGCACAAACTTTTTTGGTTGCTTTTGTTGTAGTCACAGTCGCAGGCACAGCCGCCGTCGATGTCTCTGTTGTTGTTGTTGTATTTGTTGTTGTTATATTTTTAAACCCATTATGACGTCTGCAACGCATTTGTGCGACTTTGACAGACGACAAACGACAGCAACGATTCATTGGAGTACGTTCGGATGCAGCGTACTCTAGCGGTGGTTGACTACATTAATCGACATAGCAGCCGAAGAGAGCACAAACAGGCGGACGAAAAGGCACTCACACAGGCATACATGCATATATAAATAAACCTATCCACACACAAGGAAAAGCACACCCAGACGTAGCAGCAGCAGTGTTGCACCCTTAAGAACCTCACAAATAAACCAAAAACAAACACGAAAATGCACTCCCACCCTTCTATTTACTGGTGGCGGCGACGAGCCATACAGCTTAACCTTGAAAAACGAGTCCAGCCAGCCAAAGTTAACCAGACGCACACTCTTGAAATGAAATTCGCAAATATTTTACAGCGGAACGAAACGAAAACGAACGATGCACGGTGCACGGACAGCGACGGCAAGTTAGTTGGGCGGGTGTACGGGCATGTGTTGTGCACCCGGCCGGTTGGAGGAACCAGCGCTCAGTGGGGGAACGGGTGGCGGCATTATTTTCTCGCACAAAATCAAATCGAATGAAAAATTGGTCGAAGTAAATTGTTAAAGTGAATTACACACACTTTGCGCCACGCGCCGGGGTAGGTGGGGCGGACAGCAGCACCCGTAAGAGATTTGTGAAAGTGGCAGTGCCAGTGACAGTGACAGTGCTCCTCCTGGCTGTGCAAGTATCATATGTAAGAGTGGGGCCAATGTCTTTGTGGTTCACTATTTGCTGTCTATGGCGAGACTGTGATTCTGACGTTGATGATGCTTCGTGGCGGGCAGGAATATATTTTAATATGCAAATTCCTATCCAGCAGATTGAATTGCGGCATTTGCTTAACATGAAGATTTGATAAATGGCAGTGGCATTGAGCGAGCGCGTTATAAGACACCAGCAACGGACCTGTTTAGTTGAGGCATCAGACAAACTAAAAGATACAATTTTATTTATGCACGAGTACTGCTATGGAACACTGTGAATGATTAAATGATTTGAATTTTTAAATAACATTCTTCCAGTATACCGCAATTTATTCCTTTAGCTGTGGTCGGCAACTCGATGATATCTTTCATAGATCGCTGGCCTTTGTTATGGAACATTATAAGCTCATTCAAAGTTCGGAGAATAGTCGACGAATTATAGTTTTGAACAAATTGCTTGAGCAAGCTAACACGCCATTCCTTAAGCTAACGAAATCAATTACAATGTGAGAATATGATCTGGTATACAATGGATCCACTACAGGCAGATATATTGAAAAGCGGAGTATTCACTTTGATCGCTATCAAATACTGCACGATATACCTATTTGAATCCAACTCAAAAATCGTTCCAAACACTTGACTGGGATTGATTAAAAGCATTATAAGTAATTGTGGCTTAGTAAAGAAAGTCCTATCCATTAGCATGCATTGAAAGCACACAAAATAATTACAAATAAACTATTTCCAGTTACCAGTTGGAAATTCTAATGAAGATCTCCTTTTGAATTGGAGTACCAGTGAAATAAACCACAGCATTTGAGTATACTTGTAGTCAACTCTCAGTATGAAAAATTGCCAAAAACAATACAAAACCCGCCAAAGGACAAGAAACGAAAATTACAAAAATTATGAAAATGAAAAATTGAGAAAAAGAAGAGGAAATATTTATTAACTGATGCCTCCACTGGCTAAGCTCAAACAACTCATCCACTTGACACCTTTTCCATCGTCAACAGCAATTTGCATACAAATGCTGACCGTGAAATTTTGTAATATCATGATTAATTTGTCGCCGTCGCGACCTTCGCATCGCAGACACTTTCAAAAATCATCTTCCCGCAATGGTTGTGCACAAAAAAGGGGGACGGACCGCAGACATCAACTACAGTCAGTAATGAACAGGACTGAATCAGCAGCAACCCTTAAAAGATGGCCAGAAAAGCATTGACATTGAAAACGTTCCTTCGGTGCTGTGTTATTTCTATATCTACTGCTGCTGTATATCCGAGCAAGCAGGCACAGACAGCAAGCTACTCGCAGTAAGCAACAAGCCGGCATCAACAGATATGAGAATTGGCTACAGCAAACCGGACAGTCCCGTCAGTAACAACAAAAAAATGCAGAAAAAACGCCGAAAATACTCGGCAAGAGCGAACGCAGGAGTAAAAAGCTGCGTGGAACTCACTTCATAACACTTGCAGCAGCAGCAGCAGCACAAAGCTCGGATATTATGAACGCACATGTATGAGCAGCACGAACGCAACAGTCCCCGCAGATGGGATAGACAGACACGACACCCTTTTATAAATTATTTAAGCCCATAAACTCAATGCCACAATGTGCGTTTACACGTCGACATGGAACGCACACACAAACACCCGCTCTACCAGCCACCCACACACACCACACACCACACACCTACTCATGTGCCTGCATGTACGGGTCTGTACAGTTGCTTGCAGTCATACTCGGTCACATATGTGCGTTTGTGCGACGCCTGACTGCGTCTGCCACGTCTACAAAGTTATTCTCGTAGAAGTTGGCAAAAGTTGTTTCGAAACTTCTAATATCCTATCCTACCCTTCATAATTACTTCTTTCTTTCTGTCTTGCTTCTATTTTAGCAAATAGCGAGAGATTAGTGGCATTTATTGGGGTATTATTTGGAGTTTATTTTATAATTTTTATACTCAACCATTTTAATTAGTTGAGCTTTCTGTGGATTTTCATTGCAGGCGGGTCTCAACTGTTCCGTTCAAAGTTACATCGAAATAAGCAAAATAATAAAGTAGCCAGTAATGAAGACTGAACTCGAGTTAGACCAAGTACAACACACCCTGTATCCGTAGGGTACAGCATTTCCATAAAGCATTTCTTTGAAATCAAGTTAAATGAGATTTCTTTATGACTTTTCGGTGCTTCCTCGGCCACATCACGATGACCAAATGATTTTCACAGCTTTATTTGTTTGATCCTTTCCAACAAGATTTTCGAATAAATGCGTCGGAAGTCCACCAGTTGCTAGTATAATATTCGTATTCTTCTTGTGATTTCTAACTGTTTGGGTTGTCTACACTACAAGTGGCGTGACACCGCAACTTCTTGGTGGCCAATTGATACACCAGCCTCTTGCAAAATTATGGAATCTCGACAGTTTTCTGACATTTTCTGTCGATTGTTTGGCGTGATCTGTGACTCTTAGCGGCGCCTCTTTTGTACGGTGGCATTTGTAACATCTATGCGTGTAGAGTCCTAAACCTTACATAAATTCTCCAAATGAAGATCTGCGGAAGCCCCAATCTGGAAACGTCATTTGATATTGGTTCTCAACAATATTCTCGGCAACGACAGTGTTGTTTCTGTGCGACCGAGCATTACGGCTATGAACAGTAGTTGGATGATCCCCGAGGCGGTTGTTAGAGATTTTCAAACAACATTTGGAAGAGCAATTCCACCAAAGGGACTGCTGCTTGGTGATAAATAAATCGAATAATTTCCTACGTTCTGTGTGATTTTATATATTATTATTATCATCATCCCACTCCTAAAGAGAATTTAAATTACGTGCACTTCTCACTTAATTCCCAATAACAACGAAACGGTGGAGTAAGTTTTATAAGTAAAAGGGTACGTTTGAATTTCAAACTTCGAAATCAAGAGGAAAAACATTAAAAATCTCTTCAAATTAAAGAAAATGTGAAACTGGAGCCCCCTCCCTTATAGTAAGTCATTTCTTGCACCGGAATTGTAATTAAATGTAATGGAATAGAAAAATGCAACATTGCGTATGTGATTACATTCAAAATTTATGTGCGTCTGCGATTTTTGGCCTAGCATTTCTGAGTCTTGCATGTGTGCGTGCCTGTGCGTGTGCCTGTGCTTGAGTACTTGCGTTCGGGAGAGCGACATGAATCACCAAATACTGTGCCACGTCGGCAAAGTTCTGACAAGGTTGCAGGGAACTGTCACGTCCCTCTGTGTCTGGCTGCGTAGTTTAGAGATGAAATGCGGATATATGAAGGGGGAACAGACTGCAATAAACTGCAATCCTGCTCGACTATACGCATGCGATAATTCATCTGAAGTTACACGAATGCCACCATTAACGCAGCGTACTTTATTCATCCAATGAAAAGAAGAAACCCAGAGTGCACAATAAAATTCACAGGAATCCAGTTACTGCTCTGGCATTGAAATAGCTCAAGTACACCTGCACCAAAGTTGGTCTACGAGAGTCTGTTGTAATTTGTCCAGTGTGCAAAATTAAATATATTATTTTTGCTGTTCCATAAAAATAAACTATAGAATCCAAGCAGGACACCAATCTACATATTTCTTACTTCTTAGCTACGTTCAAATGCTAATCAAACAAGAATAA
Source organism: Clusia tigrina (assembly GCA_920105625.2). NCBI lineage: Eukaryota > Metazoa > Arthropoda > Insecta > Diptera > Clusiidae > Clusia > Clusia tigrina. The sequence goes on from OV050032.1 coordinate 19,125,602, forward strand.
GTTTGCATATATCTTTAATGACCTTAAAATAACACTGCAGCCTATTCACAAAATTTGCTCTTATCTATCGGTCTTCGCTTTTACCCTACTCTAATTCAGTTTGTTCCTTACCTCCCACTAGCTGACGCTTCCCTGTACCATAATATTAAGGACGCCTTGGTGCTGGGTACAATGTCGCTTTTGCAAACATGTTACTTCCGTGCTGTGAATTTTTGTCTCTTCAACTTTCCCTTTTTGTCTCCTACAATACTTCAAAATATCATAATCAATATTACCTTCCACATTTGCACACATATTTATTACTTATTAGAGGAATATCATAATCAATATTACCTTCCATATTAGTACACACATGACCAGCTCTGGCCGCGACATTATCTATTGTAACCACCTTCTTTTTGCAACGGTTCCATGGAAGAGTTCGCACCACCTTGGTATTTGCACGGCACTTTCAACATATTGTGATCTGACTATGGCTACATATGGATGGGTCCGTGTAAATTTATTCTATGTCGTCTTACACACGACAATCACAGAATATCGGAGAGATATTTCCTTATAAACTAGAATTTAATACAGGCAGTCGTTTCAACTAAACATCTGAAAACTATTCCGAGTTTTTTTTTTTTATTTCTTCCTCTATATATTACAATCTATAGCAATAATATCAAGTAATATTTTGTGCAGGTTTGGATTTAATATGCTCTTTTTGCCAATGCCAAAATAACTTCTTTTATTTATTTGTTTATTAAATTTTCTCTATTTATCCTCTCTCTATCTATTCCGAGTGTTGGTGGAAAATGTTTGCATGGATCCATTGGATTGCAGTCCACTGCAGTTAAGCCGTTAATTTCCTCTGCTCATAATTTATTGTCATAAATCTTCTGCTCCTAATACGGAATGTTATCCTAGTATTTGTAGTAGCTATTGTTCTCCATCAAACATCTCTATCTATACGAGTATATATTTATGTGTAATTACTTTCTTATATTATTGTTTAGGATCGAACAAGAATTATACCTTTCATAGCTACATATAACAAACAACATATGTCAGAATAGGGACGAGAACATATTACTTCAATATAACTCCTCTTCCAATTAGTTTCCTTCCATCTACTTTCACTTCTTGTATAGGGCCTAGCTCAAGAACCAAAAGAAATAGTGAAATTATTATACAGTTGAGACTGAAGACCCTGTATCATTTTTTAAGTGTTTCTAAGGAGAGTATTGGATTTAAATTCAAAGAAGCCCTCTGTGGTCTAGTGATAAGTATGCTTGACTCACACCCCGAGGGTTGCAGGTTCAAATCTTGCCCCGGGCTCGGTCTCCAAAATGCTTCTTTCCATAAAATCTTTTTCTCTTCGAGTCGAAAGCCTCTGTAGCTAGTACTCATTCCCCCAATACGTTGCACTCATAATTAATTATGGTGTAAGGTATAATAATAATAATAATAATAATAATAAATTCAGAGAAAATTTCGCTCTACAAAAAAAAAGTACAATCGTCTGATTGTGCCCCCACTCTTTACCTCAGTGAACTGGTTATTGAGGTATTTACCTCATATTATTTGCGTACGGTTTACGTAAACAAAGTCTGGCACTGTTTTCCAAGCAATTATATACATTTTGTTCATATGAGGTTAATTAATTATTCAAGTAGTAAGCGAATTATGTGGGCTAGACTACTAATATTTCTCTAGAACCTTATTTTTCATTTCATGTCACACAAGAATTTTAACATATGTTACGCAAAGAATGCTTCATATTCGTAGTAGTGCGGAACAGAGAGAGATGAAAAATTTGATGGCATTATAGAATAAAAGAGACGGAGAGTGAGAGGGAGAGTGAGAGAAAGGTCGAACGAAGTACTTGAATAGACACAACATGTCTGAAGTCGCATCAAACTAATAACGAGATAACATTTCATTTGATAATTTATCAAAATATATAATGAAGAAAGCAGACGAATTAAAGCAGGGCGATATTAGATCCACATAATATATACCAGGGCGATATTAGATCCACATAACTTAATACTAAACGTGATTATTTTTAGAAATATTTCTTATATTTTTTAACTCTACATGGTGGCAGTTGAAATAATGTCCCCACAATCGCCCACATACGCACTATGTTCCAATTTTATTGATAAATCTTCTATACGAGTATGTCTCGAGTTAAGCTTCGATATTGCAAATTACTATTTAGTTAAGTAAGTTATGGATATATGTAAAAGAAATGATGCCTTCCACGTCCAAAAAATCTTATTAAAGTCCCTGATATACCAGAACACTAAACGTCATTAGGAAAGTTAACGTCGTGTTGCTAATCCTAGTGGGAAACGCTATGAAGGAAGAAACTCTAACGATCAACGCAAAGACCACGACGAATTCTAAACTATGATCATGTCACCCACAGCATAGTCTTTGGAGGGTCTCCAATTTCCAGCGGAATGTTTAGTGTTTTTTGCAAACAGGTATTATACCTACAACACAAAAACAGGCCTCCAGAAGTATGTAATTGACATTGAAGTTGACTTAAATCTTATTATATGAAGTTTCTTTCACATAATGATTGAAACACTCCAATCTCAACCAGGTCTAAAAGAAGAATGTACTAATCCGACCACCAGACAAAACTCATACAAACCGACAAGCAGACTGTGTAAAAAGAGGATGAAGAACAGAGAAGGTACGAGTAGTAACGACACAACCACCTCTCACAGCCATGATTAACCCAAGACAATTTACATTCAACCATAGGACCCCAAACGACCGCAGCAACATTGCATCTTCTGCTACGTAATACATTTGAGGGTTGTCTCGAAACTTGCAACTTAACAGAATTTGCCTTTGGCTAGTCGGAAAAAAGCAAAAACGAAAGAACCAAAAAAAAAAAAAACCACTGCCAACAAAAAATATGCGCTTCCTTGCTACACTTGCTTGCTGCGGAGGCAGACTACGAAACGGATCCCCCTCTGTTCAGTTGTTGGTTGTGCGAGCGTCCAGACATCAGCAGAGGGGAGGAAACTCCTAACAAAGCAGCCTCTCATCTACATATACGGGTAGCTTTTGTATTGCGTGGACGGAGGCCCTCACCAAAAATGATGCACAGCACACTAGCGTAGACAGTCAGGACAGTGTCAGTCTGCGCCAGGCGAGAACTGACGCAGAGACAATTGGACAGATTTCATTTGACTTTTTTATTTATGCCTAAATTCGTAATTTTTATTTTGATATAATTTTTCATATCGGTTCTTTTTTACTGACGTTCAAGTGCAGCCAGTGGAATAAACATGCATATGAATGTGTGTGTGTGTGTGTGTGTGTGAATGTTTGTGCAATTTTGTGATGCAAAAAATAATATTTTCGAACAGCAGACTACAAGGAAAGTGCAGAGGGAGAAGTTGTGAAACACAATACCGACAGCAACAATAACACTAACAACTGCCGCAACAACAACAAACAGTAGACACCAACTAACATCATTGATGTGGTTGTTTCTGTTCTTGTCGCTACGAAGGATACGAATATTTTTCAAGGTCACGCATGGAATTTCGGTATTTTGTTTCATTTGCGTTCCATTGCGTTTCACTGTGGTTCTTGGCGTTGCGTTACGTTGCGTTTCATTCAGGAACGCTAGTGCCGCATCGCACTACTTTTCATTATATGAGTAACTATGTGACTGTCTGACTGGTGTTAGAGGAGACGTGGATACATAGGCTGGACTTACATATATGTAAATGAGCAAGCGACAGGCTGCTAGACAGATAAACTAACACACCCAAGTACTCATGTGAGGACACACACCGACCGCCTGGCTGACTGACTAACTGGCAGTGTCTAGCATAGTAGCTAAAAGCGTATCGTATATCGGAACAATTGACTTAATGGGAAATTTTATGCCTTGTGTCGTGCACTTCATGGCTATAATGTTAATGTCGGCGCTGGTGGCATCCTCTTGCACACACATGTACCCATTACGCGTAGGGAAATGGAACATAAGACATGATACGTGCATGCATGAACACACACACATAAGCATGTCTCATGTGCTCACTTACTCGTATGAGAGTGGATGATTGGATTGACGAGTAAATTGCAAGTGTCTCCTTTCTATGGCATGTCATCCAGACATGGGACTTTAAATCATCTCGTTTATATGCTAACTGAATTAGCCAGTGTACTGAGTATGTACATACATACATACATATGTATCTAAACGGACCATACTAACGTAGAATTTAGTTATATTTTCAATTACTGCAAAGTGCCTACTTTGTAGTATTTAAAAAGAGCATATTCGCTAAAACTGCCAAATGATACCAAAGAAACCATGTACATATGTATGTTTTTTCCTTGCAACCCTTCCATGAAAATTTTTTTTCCGCAGTAATAACCTTACAGTTTCTGGGCAGCAGGTGATGTTAAGATGTTTTGCCACCTCCGTTGTTAGCTTTGGTGCACTGAGGATAGGTTGTTTTTTTATTTGGCTTACTATCCAGCGTTCATCATGACTCGAGAACAATTTAGGCCTTCCAGATTTTGTCTTATTTTCAACTGATTTATTCATTTTAAAACGTTTTATAACGTCGTGAACTGTAGAACGGGGCCTGTCAACTATTTCACTGATCTGCCGAACCGTTTTTCCTTCTTCATAGTGCCGTATAATAAGTTCTCGAACTTCGATTGAGCTTTGTCCACGTTGTCTACCCATTTTCACTTTTATTTTGGAAAATTGTTTGCTCCGAAGCTTCAAAATACACAAAAACTGCTTTAGTTTATTGCATCTACTACAAACAAAGCAAAAACTGTGATTCCCCTTTTTCAAAATGTTTAGTAGCAAACAGCGTTGCCACATGTCCGAGTTCTTTTTTGATGTTAATTTTGTTCACGAATTATATTTTTATTTTTTTTTTATAAAATGAAGCTAATTTAAATTATGTTGTTATTGTTTTTAATAGTATATATAAATACATAATAAATAAAAAATAAACCAAAGCAATATTTTGTTTCCTTCAAATTTTCTTTCATACTTAATGTTTGGTTACCTGTTTGTCGGACTTCTTTATTGACTCACTGTATGTGTTTAGAAAATTTTTCAAATATGCCTCTCTGAATTCTTTTATATGTACATTAAATCACTAGCCATAATTAAAATTTATGTTTATGTACGATTATTACCTTGAAAAATGCCGTCCTAGGTGTTATAGTGGTAAACATGCTAGTCCCACAACGGGATCAATTCCTGCCCAGAGATTGGTCTCAATATGCCTATTTCTAAATATTTTTCTCTTCGTGTCGAATGCTTAAGGTGCTAGTCCTCATTAGCCGAAACCCTTGCCCAAACAATTAATTGGGGATCTCTTGAAATAATAATTATTTTGTGGATCAAAATTGTCCCTAATAAGTTATTCAAACTGTTAACATTAAAAGGATGCACCGATTTATTTCGTATCAAAGCAAATATTGTACTTCAGATCAGCGGCACTCACTGAAATGTAGTCACAGAGTTCAATAACAAAATCAACAACAATTTATACAATATAATGAGCAAACACGGAGTATGATGGTTATGTGTAGAGTACATGTACTCGTAAGTAGCCCTTTGAGCGACTAGCTGGGATTCTGTGTTTTCGGTAAATCTGTATATGTATATAGTCAGACACTCGCACACAGTCGTACCAGTAGGTTGAATCTGATGCCCAATATTCCAATATCAGAAAATAGGCATGTTCAAAAATACAAAACAATGCTCATCACCAAATGTGCAGTGTAAATTTATCTACATACGAGGTGTGATCAAAAAATAACCGTTATTTTCATCTTTTCGTGAGTTACGTATGTTCGATGTTCGCATTTTTTTTTTTTATGTTGGTACACATGTCTGTTATATATGTTGGCAATACCAACCATTTTGGATTGTCAGTTTGTTTTTGACAGATAAAAAGGTTAGTCGTGTTTTGGTGTGCTCTTCGATTTTGTACTATTCGAAAAAAATGGATCAAAGAAACTGTATTCAGTTTTGTGTAAAAAATGAAATTAAATGCGCAAGGACATTTGAAATGTTGACTGTGGCCTTTGGCGAGTCTACTATGAGCAGAACACAAGTTCAATTGTGGTATAACCGGTTTAAGGAAGGCCGAGAAGATGTCAATGACGATGCTCGTCCTGGTCGCCCGAGCACGTCAACAACCGATGAAAACATTGACGCAGTGAAGAAAATGATTTTGGATAATCGTCGAATCACTATCAGAGAGGTTGCTGATGATGTTGGCATATCGTTCGGCTCATGACAAGCAATTTTTACGGATGTTTTAGGCATGAAACGAAGATTGTTCCAAAATTGCTAAATTTTGAGCAAAAACAACGTCGCGTGGACATCGCTCAGGAGCTGTTTTTGGCCAAAAACAAAACCGTTATCATGCCTCAACCACCGTATTCACCGGACTTGGCCCCCGCTGACTTTTTCCTCTTTCCAAAACTGAAGACACCGATGAAAGGAAAGCGTTTTGCTACGATTGAGGAGATAAAAGAAAAATCGAAACATGAGCTGTTGGCGATACCAAAAAAAGCGTTTCAGAAGTGTTTCGAGGATCGGAAAAAACGCTGGCATAAGTGTATTATATCTGAGGGGAATTACTTTGAAGGGCACAAGATAGTTGTTGATGAATAAATAAATACTTTATTTTTTGATCACACAATAACGGTTCTTTTTTGATCACACCTCGTATAGTATGTAAATGTAAAGGAGGGATGTCTAAACCAAAATTTGTCTGTTGCGAGAAACGGTTAACGAAAAATGTTTAAGCGCTATGAAAGGTGGACAACATATTGTTAAATATTGTGGGTATACTGTTAAGCGTGGATTGATCTAACTCTTCTGTTAAGTGTGGATTGATCTAACGCTACTGTTAAGCGTGGATTGATCTAACTCTTCTGTTAAGTGTGGATTGATCTAACGCTACTGTTAAGCGTGGATTGATCTAACGCTACTGTTAAGCGTGGATTGATCTAATGCAACAGCTCGTAATACTGACAAAATCAATCTAGTCAAGTCCAGCAACATCGGTGCTCGTCATGGGTGACAGTGATGTGTTTCCGGTTGTACATTTATGGCTTATTGAAAAACTTTGATTTTGTATGAAGATCCATACGGGCAAAAAAGCGAGTAGCTGAGCAATTCTGCTATAAAAAATTGATTAGTTTTATTAAGTGGATAGCAGAGCAACAAACCAATCCTGACAACTATATGTTGCTTTACCGGCAATCATGCTGATCAGCGAGTATGCGCCTCCAAATCTCCGTAACATCGAACTAAAGGTCATATGACAAAAACAAGATCCCATATTGGCGGCCAGACTATGGACTGACTAGCAGAGTAGTTCACGAAATTAACCAGTAAATTGGCATCCAAAGTCTTGCCATGCAAAGCCACTATATTATTATTTATTGTGGAGTTGTGGTAAGTCGTCGGTTTATGCCGATAAATAAACTACTATTCTCTTTTTGACAATTATTACGGTGGCATAACCACACTTGCACCTACAGTGTACATTTGTCAATCAACGGATTTCTATAGAAACACTCTCATACTAAATAATTTGACAACGACTCCTCACATTATATATTATATTATTATATCACATTATATATTATTTTATTCATATCCTTTATGAATTTATCTCTATCTAATTGCGGGTAAAATTGCTTCCTTCATCAACATCAACCACAGCAAAAAAACGAAGAATTTAAACTAAAACCAAGCCAACCAGGCTTGCAAATTGTTCAATTAATTTTTTTTTATTTGAGTTCAACTTGAATTTCGCGGACAATGTAACGCCCTTGCAACTGTCAAATCGCTCTTCGAACGCCAGAAATGTGGACAAAATACCAACAAAAAAATTAGCTGTACAGTGTAGCAAGCGGCAAAATTACCAGCACCATCAATAGCACCAGCACCAGTACGAGTACCAGTACCAGTACCAGCCTTTGTTGGTCCTATGGCCAGTAGTGGCAAAAAAGCAACACCAGCAACAAAGCAGCAAGACAAACAAACAAACAACAATAAAAGCATCGATCAACGGCCATCGACAACAACAATAGTAGAGTCGCAACTGAAAACTGAACACAACAACACCAACAACGCTGACTGGCAGCAACAACAAACAACAGCGCAGTGTGATATGCGGGTCAGACAGCTTATCGTAATTTTATGCACAGACAGTGTGCAATGTCCGTCTATCCAATCGTTCGCCTGTCCCTCCATGCATCCGCCAGTCTTTTCAGCCGGTTGCAACAAACGCAGGGAGTGTACTGCGACGAGATTGTCTCCTCAAAAATTGATAGCCTAGCGGCGACCGGAAAAAATAATGCAATGCACGTCGCGACTTTCCGAGTGCAACAGCAACAGCAGCAGCAGCAGCAGGAGCAGCAGCCACAGCAACACCGGCAGCATTGCTAGCAGCGGCTGTGAGTGGCAGCTTAACCCCAGCTTTTGTATTGGACGAAACAAAAACTGCACGCAGAAAGGAAAAATATTGAAATTTTTGGCGGGACAAGTGTTGTTCGAAGCAGGAACTGCTAAGGCCAGTGATACACATGCAACATCGTCGATATTTGGTTATTGGTAAGATTTCTTTACCAAGCGTCATTGGATCAAAATGCTCGTAATCCAAGCGCAGAACATTGTCCGGTTTAATTTGATCATTGAGCTGCCACACACACACACACACAAAAAGGTCGTTCCTTCCATTTCTGTAGTCTTTCACGATGCAGTGTAACACACTGCAAGCCAAAATGCAGAAACAAGTTAACGTGGAGCAAACAAATTTGCAACTGCAACCGCTTGTGTAACTCCATCCTAATTGTGGATTTTGTGAAGAAAAAGATCTGTTGGGACGTATGCAGGCTTTTCACAATTGATCCGCCAGTTCCAAATTGGTTGTGTGAGATTTGAAAATGGAATCCACGGAATTGAGAATGGAAAATCGAAAAAAGTGGACTTTCGTTCAAGGCTTTGATAGAGTGAGAATAACCGGGCAATTATTAATATTAATTCTGAACAAAACTAAGAACCAGTTTACAGGCAAAGCTTAAATCTGTTTGACGAGTATTCCGGCCACAAAAACATATAAAATTTCCTCTGAAGGCGACAACTTTCTGGGCTCTTTGGGAGATATCTCAAATAAAAAGATAAGCCCCATCAACTGGTTCATTAAAAGCTCCCAATTGCTGGACCTTTGAAAGGGATGGACCTGATGTCTCTTGCGGTATCACAAAGATTCAATGATGGCCTAAGTGCGCCTTTTGGGCGGTCGCGCCTTACGTATTGATTTCATTACTACCTGTGGGCATTTCATTAAACTTTTAAGTATGCAGTTTTATTTCATTTCATGAACGATCAAAAAGAAAAACAAAAAATATATCCTTTATGGCACATGAAACGGTAAATTCAGGAGGAAAAAAATCGCCTGGACTAAAGTTTAATACAATAAAATGTATTAAATTAACAACCAAATATAACACTTCAATATTTTGTTGGATCGACCTGGCTATCTATGACTGCAGTCAAACGGCGTGGCATTGAGGGCACCAAATTCTCTGTTACAGACGCCGTTATTTCTGACGCGGCCTTACTGGGAACTTCTTTTAGCGAATCATTCCTAGTTGGTGCCGCATTTCCCAATTTGCGCTTAATTAACTCCCAAACATGCTCAATAGGGCTTAGGTCTGGTGATTGAGGTGGGCTATAAAGCTGCCTTGAAACATAAAAAAGTAGTCATTCCTTCACTGAACGTGTGGTATGCTTGGTATCGTTATCCTGTTGAAAGATCCAATGAGGTCAAAGACCAAACCTGTCCACAGAAGGCTGTAAATGTGGTTGTAACATAGTCTTGTATAGATATTGGTCCATTACACAATCAATAAAAGCCAAATTCCCAACACCGGCTGCTCCGATTGTTCCCCAAACCATCACACTACCACCACCGTGTTTTATAGTTGGAAACAAGTTTCTTATTGGAAGGGCGGTTTTAGGTTTGCGCCTGACTTTTGCACGACCATCACTTCAAAACAAATTTAGTTTGCATTCGTCAGTGAAAAGAGCAGTTCTCCAAAAATCCACGTCTATGCCTGTGTATTTATTTGCTAATTCCAATCTAAGCTGTTTGTTTTTTCACTTATTAGGGGATCCCTTCATCAAATACTGCTTCTATACCCGTTTTCCCGCAATGCCATTTGCACAGTTTTTGGATGAACATGATTGTTCGAAGTCTTAGCGATATCCTTTGCTAGTTTTGGGACACTTACATGTGGATTTCTGTGCACTTCCTTCAGGATATGGCTAACATCTCGATGAGAAAGTTTTTTTGGTGGCATATTTTCCACTAAATTTCTCTTTTTGTATTTTATAACAATATTTTGCAAACTGGGAAATGGCACATTCAATAATTTGCCTAATTCTCGATAAGATTTGCCTTCTTAGAGATGGTTTATAATTAAAATTTTAACACTTAATTCTATTTATTTTCCTTTGCCCAATATGATTCATACAACTTGCACTACTAATAATAAAAATGCAACAAATCAGTGCTAAGTGGCAAATCTGAGCAAAACTACCAATAAAATGGTACTTCACTTCTGAATTCACATTCTTTAAAATCCAAATTTGTAGGGTGTCTTTAAACTTTAGTCCCTGACTGTACTCATGTATGTATTTATGTATCTCCATTCATTTTTTGCGCCTAGAGTGGAGGATTGATTTGATGCGGGCTTGAACGTGGGGTGTTGGTAGGGATTTCCCTATGTTTACCCAGCAGGAAATGAAGCAAGTAAGCAAATGTTAAAGAGTGCAAGTAGATCCGATTTGGTTATTGTTGTTATGTTTATAAACCCTGCCTCCCTACCCTCCTGACTTCTGCCACTAGCTTTCTTAGTTGCGTGCTTACTAAGCCCGAAAAGTGTATACGAGTAGTTGAAAAATAAAGAAGGATGCCTGCTGCTAAGTGGAATGTCTTGTCTCAAGTTGATTGATGTTGTCTGACAGGCACGGACGAACGGGTGAGTCAATGAATTAAACGCCAAAATGAAATCTTACTGACAGTTCAGATTAAACGAAACAACATAAACAAATGTAGCGACCGGCAACGGACAATGGGCAATAGCAACACAGTCCCGCGCAATATAATCAAATAACTCAAGGCACTACAATCGAAGACTATTACAAGAGCCAAGTGCAGCCACTAATGCACAACTTCAAAAAGTTGTTTGAAACCTGAGCGAGCCGTAAAGCTGTAGTTCCAGTGAGGCGATGCACACTTTGCTGGTCGCAACATTCATATCCATGATGCGAAAAATTATATGAAACAGTCGATGTACTTCTATTGTACTATACAAATACAACAACAAAATTCGTTTATGACGTTCTCGGTCTCGCTTGTAAGTTGGTTGGTGATGATGAAGCTTCGGGCATCTGAAAGACGATATTCCACTAGCAATAATACGATATTCACTTGGAAGCTGTTGCCAGTCTTACGTTCCTAGTTTCTCAATAGATAATCAGAATTTTCCATCTTCATGTTAACTTACCCCACGTCTCCACGGGCAATTTTTGATGGCATAACATCTGTCAAATTTGATTGCAGTGGTTGGCAATATTTTAATGGTGGGCATTGCGATGTTATGCCATCGTCATTTTGAAAATGTCGTCAAGCAATCCAGTTCGCTGTGTCCACGCTTGAAAAAATTTTTTATTTATACAATGAAGAGGAAAAAAGAAGGAAACCGAAATTCTGGGTGAATCCTTTATTACAAAGAATGCAAATGCACAGTCTCCATTCATTTTAGGGCTTTTATTTATTTAATAGATGCGGTAAAACGAAAATGTCCGACGATGCTTCCACTGTGAGCATCACGAAAAAATGAAAAACGGCTGTCAAACAAGCAAAATGACAACTGATTGCAACACAGCACGTTGGCAATTTATGGCATAACATATTTCATAACATAAATTGCCAACTTGAAGCAATTTGCAGTCTCCATTGGCAATTTGCTTGAAATTGCCAATGGCATGCCATCAAAAATTGTCCGTGGAGACGTAGGATTAGCTCAGCGTGGGTAGTATCCAGGAAACCGGGAATGTTCCTATGAAAATAATGGTGTCCTGTTAAATGGGTGGTAAAGCGTGTTGTGCACATACATATATAGATGTGCAGATTACCCACTAGAAGCATTTATAAAGCCTCACGTTTGTAGGGCACTATATTTGGATATCAGTTGATTCGAATTTCCGGAAATTTGGATTTTTTAATTACATCAATCACGAATCGGAAAAGTCCAGTAAACAGTCGTTGGGTAATATGGCATACCCAGAGTCTACTGGGGCTACTTGTACATGGCGGATGACAAACGTGTTACTTGCATGGTGGTCCCGTACATATCGATATGATTTTCCGTCGTTTCGCTGTGTTCCTCACACAAACAGTGCTGTGATGTTTGTTGGCGTCATTAATGTGCATACCAGCCTAATGACGGCGAATAAGCTTCCCAGGTGCATATGCGCACACACACTCTTGACAAAATAAAACAAGCATAACACATACAAACGCGCAGGTACTGGTGTATGCATTTCTTCACTTTACGTCTGGGCACCGATGCCAGCCCATTGAAAGACGTCACGGACAGACGGACGGACGTAGTACAAACAACATAGCAGAAAAATGTGCACAACAAAAAACAAAATGAAGGAAAGAAGAGCAAAAACGAAAAGCAAAAAAATTGTTTTGTCTGCACGTACACATGCAACAGACAAAGCGTCAGAAGTGCATGGGAAGCTAACAGCCCAGCAGCCTTTTACAATATCAATATCTGAATGGTTGTGGAAGCGGGCGTGGGTGCGGGTGCGCTTGCGGGTACTATGGAGATGCAGTATTTTTCATGCCAAGGTACTCCATGCACTTTTGCCCATTTTGAAAAATTGTTTTTATTTTTTTATTCATTTTGATTGAAAATATTTTGCATACCAAAAAATATTCTGTTGAGCTCATGCGCTCGCTGCCCTCGCTCTTTCGTTCACTCGTCGGTCGACGCTCGACGTTCGTTGTTTCGCGCGCTCATGCTGCCAGCAAGAATACAGTTTAACAATATCGTCAGTCGGAGCAAGCGAACGAGTGAGCGATCCCAGACAGACGCATTCGCAACGGAAGAAATGATAAACTGCAAGGGAGGGAGAATATGGTACAGCGAATGCATTGTTGTTGCTGCTGCTGCTGCTGCTGTTGTTGTTGTTGTTGTTGTTGTTGCTGTTGTTGTTGCAGCTGCTGCAATTGGACATATGAAAAAATTGCAGACGTCAACAACGTCTGGCTTCGCTTTTTAACATTTTTTCTTACATTTTTTTGCGTTTCTTATTCACTCATTTTAACCACATTTGAGCGAAGGACGTTTGAAGTTAAAATTGCCTTGCAGTTGGCTATAGTGCTGTGCCTATGTGGAAACACATACATATGTATGTATGTGTGTGTATATACATACATACATACATAGGTCTGTGTTTGGGCGCGTAGATGCTTCCGGCACCCCACATGTACTCAGCCGGTAAGAGGCTTCACTTCCGCACCAATAGATCTAATACCAAATAACATGATAAATCAAATCTAACTGAAAATGCCAACACTGGTGTCCAGTTATCTGACTACACCCTGACGAGTTGAAGGGATTGCACATATCCATATATACTATATACTATGTATGTATATGTATGTATGCATGTATGAAGAAAGTATGTTTGGATAATTGGGCATATTTGTTTGTATGCATTAATTAAACCGCGAACGGAAGTAAAACTGCGAAAATCGTATTGAAATATGTATGTATGTATGTATGACATATGTATCTCTAAGCATTTTCCGAGTGTGCTGTTAATATTTATAAATAATATGTATGTGAACACCTCCTGAACCATATCAGGAAGCTTCAGAGACCTATGACTTGAGCGGCTTCTTCATTTAACCCCGTATGAGATTGCACTTTTTAACTTTTATGGACCCACCGCCTCTAACCCACTCTGTGTTCGTAATTATGAATGTGTGGATTTGTTTTTGTGTGTGTGTGTGTGTGTATGTGTGTGTGCGCGTATGTGCATATTAATGCATACGCGTTGTACTTTGCTTAGCGGTGCTTTACTTTGCTGTCTGTCCGTCGCCAGTCTGCATCTTCAGTTGTTGGTGAGGCGTCGTAGACGCTGTCGGCGTCGTCGTAAGTAGGTTGGTGGCCCGACTCCTTTGTTATTCATATTTTCCAGCAAATGTTTGACATTACAACTTGTCGCTTGCCTTTATTTACTACGACGACTTGTACTGCCATTCGAAACGCTGGGTGCGCTTTTCGCAACAACAACGTAGGAAAGGGTTGCTTCGCTATGCCATTACATTGCCGCTGATGTTCTCGGCGGCAACTGCAGCCTGAAGGACGTTATTGTGGGTTAGAGCTTGGGCTTATTTTCATTCTTCGCCACTCACCCACAGATACACATGCATACATAGCTACACTTACACATTGCATGAAATCTGATCTCATTTTGCAGAGATTTTATTGAATACGTCTACGCCTTCGCTGTTCAGGGTTTGGGGGTTTGGATTGGAATCTGTTTGTTGTCGAAGAAAAATGTCATCATATTTGCGTGCGATTATATCTCTATTGAGACTTTTTCGTTTGAACGCGCCGTGCCTTACCGTGCTGAGCTGATTTTGTATGATTTTACTGGAGCGAGCTACTGAAGTAATTGAGTGGCAAGGGAACGGTTGGCATTTTACCTTTTTAACCCTTCAGCTACGAAGTTCATCCTATGCTATTTTGATACCCTACACCAGTGCTCGTATCACTAAGATTGGACTGCTCGTAGTTGGTGGTGACAGTAAGGACAATCATCTCTTGGCTAAGTAGAATGGTACGGTGGAATGAATGATATGGCAAGCCAGTGATCTTCCTGCACACCCTTCAGATAAACATACATTTATATATAACCGAGTCGATGCAGATCAACCTTTCCAAAGATTATATAAGAGGTCTCTTGAACAATTTCGATCATTCTTGGTGTCCTATTTTTATGAATTTTTATAATGAAAAACATTATTCGCTGCAGCCGTAAGCAAGTGTTAATGCCAACATCTCACTAAGCCAATTGAAGCCTTTTACTATTGTTACTCAGAGATACATGTATGTATGTATGTCCGAGTATCTATGCATTTAGGTATGGTCAGTTTGTGTGTCCTATGCTAGAATACAATATCATAAAGTGACGAGCAAACAGAAAGGCACCGGAATTACAGCGGAGCGCAGATTCCTAAACGCTGAGATTTGAATAAGACAACAGAACAGAATAACAAACATCAGCACCGGTAGCAACGGTCGACATACCAAGCCAAGCCGTCGGCTGACGCATCGAGATGTAATCCAGACTGCACAGACCCTGCCGTGGCCAGGGCCGTCTCAACCCGACCAGACTAGGCCAGAGATACGCTTTTTGGTTGTGGTAATAATGAACATCTTATGCTCATGGGGAGAAAATATCCGTCTGGCTAATGTCTGCCTCCTGCCTTGATGCCTCGCTGCCTGGCTGCAATTGTTTCACGAATACATATGTCGCTGCTTCTCTTTCCTTTTATATTTGTTTTTTGTGTTTCTGTTTGTATTTATGGCAAAATTCACAAATGACAAGAGATGCGGCTCAACGCAAATGAAAACAGAAATGACATGAAATCTAAAGAGTGATAAGATGAAAATTGGAAGCATTTTAGGGCGGCGGGGTGGTGTGCAGCACTACCACTACTGCAGTCAGCCTGGCTGAAGTCCCGTCAGACTAGCGGGCGGGTAGCGGCAGGAGTTAACATATGTACATAAGTTAACTACAAGCAATGAAGACATGCAAGGTGTATCCAGACAACCTTTATGATGGCACGTTGAAAAGCAGGAAGGCTGCGAGGTAAGCCCTTTGCCGAATAGCGCACCACACCAACAACAACATCATGCAGCAAACAATGGACTTCATAATGTGGCACAAACATAACTCATCAAACATACCGCAAACCACCGCAAAAGCAGACGCAGACGGTAGTCGCAATCACACAGCCACCCATCGTACCGCTGGGTGAGTAAGTGAGCCTTGTTAGTTTAAGCAGACAAACGGAGTCTCTGAAAAGTGAGAGTAATGACTCGAAATGAACAAAAAGCTAAGACGACTGGAAAGGCAAAGAAGTGGCGTAGTCGCTGATTTTGATGCTGCTGTGGCGTTTTGTCTCGCATTATGCAAGCGACGCCTGGACTTCGTGCTGTTGGGGCACGGTAGACTGTGACAGGGTGAAAAGCGTAGGTAAGTGGGTGTCGTCCGCATGCTTTGTTACTACGAATATCTTACGATGCGCTATTGCAGTTCTTGTGCACTCATCCACGTCTCACAATATGACGGAGTCGTGAAATAGTAGAACGTGTCATAAGTGCAGTGATGTGGTCAGTGATATTTTCTTTCAAATATTTGGTTACCTGATCTGGTTTTCATTCATTACCCTATGGTCACACATATCCTTTAATTGATGTCTGTCAACGTAGCGTCTGTGGAAGCCTTTTGAAAAATTGTGTGTTTATTTTAACTTAAACCGCACTCGGGAGGGCTTAGTATTTCCTAATTATTCACACATTTTTGAACATTAACAATTCTGATCTAGTTCGTTAGGATTTCAAAAGTGATGTTTCAAGTAATCTGTGTGAAAGTGGTTATACTAAATTAGTGTATGTACTTATGAAGCGTATGTGGGGGAGTTGGGTAGAGAGCCATTAATGCATTATGAAACATAATACCCCTAACAGAAAATTCAAGTGACAGATCATCAAAGGAACGAATGCAACAATGAAAACCTGGAAAATAATACGAGGTCAAAAAAGAACGCCACACATAGACCTGCAAGGTCCTTTGCGGTGCCAGATGAATATCCATTTAAGAGCTGTAGTATGAATCCTTAAACAGCGAGACGCTCTTAGCGAATTTTCAGACCGAAACTATCCCTAGTTGTGCGACCTCTTCTAGTCCTTCAAACCAGGGGGCGATAAGCGCGTTTTCGATATTGCGAGGCATAGGCATAGTAGGTGCTCCAAAGTTTCGCTTGTGCCTTGCTCCCTACATTTCCGGCATTCATTGCTGTTTGTCAGTCCCCCTTCCTTTTAGCGTGTACCGCCGTGAGACAGTGACCTGTGAGTATTCCTACTACCGTTCTGCAAGTGCCAGTATCGATTTCGTCGGATTGCCGTACGATTTGCATATGAGCTTCGGGATTTTACATGTGGTAGTACTCCCCCGTTCTTTCACCCTTCTCATCATGTCATCTTCAATGCGGCTATTGATCATTGTTAGAGGCATCAGTACGTTACTTACTTGCTCGTTTGGTAGTAAGATTCCGCTTTTTGCAATGGCATCCGCACTCTCGTTTCCTTCGATGTTCTTATGACTTGGCACCCAGTAGATATGTAGCTTCCACTTGGTGGCCAATCTATCCATTGCTGCCGTGCGTTACAGAACATTTCAGGAAGATGCACAGCATGAAGTTATAGCTTTGATCGCAGCCTGGCTATCTATGTAGAAGTTTATTGTGAAGTTCGTAGTTTATGCTATGCAGGCCAGCTCTGCGGCTTTCGATACAGCAGTAATTACGTAGTCTGATATAAGAGTGTAACTGGTTTCACATTTTCCACTCCTAAAATGGCTGTTTCCAACTCATAACTGGTTTTTATAGTCAAAGTCCACTTTCCAGAATGTTCCCAAATGTACGAAAGATTGTCCATTAGTGTCGACTAGATCGCTACTGGATAGCAACATGATATCAAGGATCATCGATCTTGCTTGATATTAAAGCGTGCGAATGCCTGCAATTCCTCAAGCAGATAATACAATATTAAAGACGAATCAATATGTAAGCAAGCTCCTGATTAGGTTAGGTTAGGTTAACCAGGTAGCTTGCGAGTCACCCAAATTGCACTCGGTGGCCCATTGGCCCATTGTTATATACCTGTGTTTAGAGAGAAACCACTGCCCCCGCTCTACCTCAAAAAACCTCATCTCCCGTGATCTTAAACCAGCCTGAAGGTTTTGTGCAGTTGAGAATATCTGCTAGTTTTAGCTCGGCTAATTCTTGTGGTTCTTCACAGAAGGCCGAGCCCATATACCTGCCTCACCTCCTCTGAACACCCGGGCATCACAGAGTAGATATTTCACCGATTCCTCCTCATCTCCACAATTTCTACAATAATCTCTGATAGGAGCACCGTACCTGGCTGCCATTCGGCCTATGATGCAGTGCCCTGTCAGAACCCCCACGATAGCCCTGAGTTCTCCGCTACTGAGCCGAAGAAGTATATCAGTCCTTTTCTTGCTCAGTTTCGGCCGCATGTATCGAGATGTTCGACAGTCGGTGGTTAATTACCACCGTTCATTCATTAATCTTTTTACAGTGGCTTCGATATTTTTTGTGAACTCCACGAGAGGTGAAATGGTGTCCTCCACCTGCCGCTCTTCTGGCAGTTCCGATCCGAGTGTGGCACATTCGTCAGCTTTTTCGTTGCCAAGGATATCCTGATATCCAGGGACCCAGCATAGCTCTATCTTATGATGCTTGATCGCAAATAGTGATGTTCTGCTCGATACATTTAGATTTTACAATATTGGCGTTTAGCACTTTGAACGCTGCTTGACTGTCTACACGGATGATTATTGTTGAGGGAGTAAAGTCCCTCGCTCTTATCAATTCTGCAGCTTTGTCAAGTGCATAGATCTCTCTCAGCCAGAAATACGCCACATAAAGTCTGGTAGTCTAATGGACCGCTCAATTTCTAGGTTGTCCGAGTAGACTCCCGCACCTGTACCAATGTCCATCTTTGACCCGTCATCGAAAATGGCCAGGTCATTTCCCTCAAGGGTTGTCCCTGCCACATATTCCCGGCTTGTTGGAATGTTAATGTTGTGGGTTGTGTTAAAATCTATCTTGGGTGCTCTGTAATCCGTGTCTTTATGACAGAGATTTCTGTATATTTTCTCCAAAATAGAGCAGTGTCCTGAGAAGTTACGCAGCCTGCCGCATTACCTAATTCTACGAATCGCTTTTGCTGATGTACTCTTAATGTATAGATCGATTGTCAGAATATGCAGTGGCATCTTCAGTCCTGCCTGTGATGCAGATCTCACCACCCCTAGGCATGCAAGCTCCTATACCTTACGCAGCTGCTCTATTAACGACTTAGTGTTCGTGGCTTCCCACCGCAACAGTGCCCCGTGTGAAATTATTATTATTATTACACTTTATTCTAATAAATTAATTATTACAATAAATACAATTAATGAGTACTGGCTGCCAGGGACTTCGGCTCGATCTTAACCCGTACGATAGAATAGGCCTTACAATCGTCCTGTACATCCAGTGTACAGATATATGGTTTTGCTCCCCATTCTTTGTTAAAGGTTCTGTTGCATGTGCTTACATATAGCCTTCCTAGACCTCCCCTCCACATTTCTCTTCCATGAGAACTTGTAGACGAGGATGATACCCAAGTTCCTGATAAATGAGGCTATCGTAATAATAGTAAAGAACAAACACTGAAGAAATCTACAAATATTGAATTTATGGTGTATGATCATTGTGAGTATACATAAATAAAGAGCAATATTTGGCTAGGGACTTGACTAGAGTAAACTGGACTTGACTAGAGTAAACTGGAGAAAAACAATCCAAGGGATATTTTCTATCTGCACTCATTTGCGTTAGCCATTTGTTTGGTCCTGCTGACTTGTGTCTGTATTATATTACAACAGTTTTCGTTTATTTTTGCATACTGAATACAAGACCACCACTACGTTGGAAGGGCCAAGTTCAAGAGGACCTGGCTGCACTTGGTGTTTCCAATTGGCGCCAGCGTGCGCGAAGCAGAGACGACTGGCGAAGGCTGATAACGCGGCAATGATCAGAAATGGTTGTACGCCAATTATGATGATGATGATGATGATGATGATGAATACAATTATTGCCATGAGTCGCGATTCGTCAAAGTCAGCTTCAACTTCTGACCGTTATCTCGCCAGCAGAAACTGAAAAGAGCCGTTGCATCACTGCTTCAACTAATACGAATTCCCACTGACAATTGGTTGAATGGCTGCAGCTATAGCCAGTATAAAGTAATTATAAATGCGAGCGACGATTTTCCAAGCAACACAACGGTTACCGCTTGCAGCCATGCAAATTGCAGCTTTGCATGCTCCCCTCCGCACTCAACCGCAAGGCAAATAACTACAATTGCAATTGCACACTCTCGCATTGATGACCAATTACCAGGGAAATTGATTGATAGGCACGTCGCTCACAGTCCGTGTCTGTTTGGCACATCGCAGATTAGCTCGCTTACTCAATGTCTGTCTAAAAAACTTAAAAGTGTCTTGCACACCATCATGCAGCATCATAATCAGCAAATACGAAGGAAAAACAATCATCAGCATGGGTCCTGCTATTAATGTGCGAAGGCGGTCTTTGTACGTGTTTCTCCTTTTGGGAATGGGTGTGACAATTACGGCTTATACTCGTATTTTGTTTTGCTTACCTATGATTGTGCGATATGTGTGTGTGTGCATTCATCAATCATTGCTTATCATATCGCCATCCACATAATTACCAGCATCAGCAGCATCTACCGCCTTTGGGATGGTTGGGAATTAACAGAAGACCCCCACACAGGCTCTCTGGACGCAAGTGGCTTGGCATTAAGCGGTCATGCAGTCATTAAATTGCCGTCATTCAGTGTGGTTGTGTGATTTTGGGGCTCGATGGTAACGGCCCAATCAGCATGCGGCCGCCGCCATTGTGTGCGTGCCGCTTGCTGGAAGCATGGCTGCTGGTAGTCTGCATCCTCGTTGCTTTTGTGAAATTGAAGCTTGAAATTTTCCAAATGCATGCAATGATGAACAATTGTCTGCAATATCTGTTGAATATTTCACATCATTAAGGGCTAAAAGCCACAATAGCGACAATTCACAGTCAGCATTATGTTACTTGGCCAAAAAACGAGCAACCGGGCTGGGCAATACCGTATCCGAATAGAGCAGAACAGCACAAATCGGACCCCAAACTCTTTGTCTGCCGAACCGTGCTCGTCTGCCAAAAGCACCACATGTGATTTTCGTTGACGTAGTCGGTGCGAGTGCGAGTGCGAGTGTGTGTGTGTGTGCGTACATTATTTTTATTTATTTCATTCCTTTTGACTCTATGCAATTCAAATGATTTCTAGAAAATGGTTCTGCTTAAAATAAAAATAATTTCTTTTGTTGTCTCGCGTATGTCTGCGAAATAATTTTCTTATCAGCGGCAGCGGTGGCAACAACAACCAACGAATTGTTGCAGCTGTTGCAGCTAGTACAAAAGTCAACAACATTATCAAAGCGAATCGACTGCATTCGTTTTTCGTTTGCATTGGCAGTAGAGCATTTATTGGCATTCCGTTGACGTTTGCCGTTTTGTCACTCAATATTGCCCGTTCCTGGTCTGTGGCCCGCTTGGAAATGACTGCATTAGCGTAGATCTATTATTTTTTTGGAGGGTGAGGGATCAAAAACTCAAATTTGCTCCCAGACTCTTGAGCCTCTTTTGTCAGCGAGGCTAGCTTCCCGTTAGAGTTCGTATGCCATTGGCAACTGATCTATGATTAGTGCAATCTTACAATTGTTCGGAGCGTGAACTCTCGCGGACCTGCTAAACCGTGCCAATCACACAGTTCCATTTGACATCGCTCAACTCAGCTCAATCATTCTAATACTCATAGTGGCTTTTTTTAGAGATCAATAGATCCATTGGTCTTACATAAATAACAAAAACAATGATCAAAACAAACTGAATTTGCCTCTCTCCACATGCATCAGGGGCTTATTATGACCTGGCTTAACTTTATTATAGAGTTCAAAGAAGATTCGGAGATCCAAGATAAGGGGTAAGACAACACAATGTTATAAGGATTGGTAACAAACAGAATAATCTTCACAGCATACGAATGCTTCTAGGGATTGAAAGCCCTGTAATAGGGATCAGCTGCCAGAGGAAAGGCATCTCTGCCAGAGAATACAGAGTAAACTTAAACATCAAACGGCAAAGCAGTGAAATAAAGCAGACGGACATTGTACATGAATCCACTAAAAATCGTGGTGAATCCACTCAGAATCGTGCTGCCTACGATGGGTGCTTATAAGATTCGTTCGCGATTTATAGTTCAGACGTAGTTTTTGAAAGTGTTGCTTGCAACTAAACACAATCGAGCGATTATTTGGACATCTTGAGACACATCGTTCGAATGTTGGCCTCTATTATAGAAAAGAGGTGGTGAATCCACTCACAATCGTGGTGTGTCCGCTACGGACGCTGGCAGCGAAAAAGACTTTCCTTTCTCTGTGTTCTCTGATCTCGTCTCTCTGAAAAGTACAAGAGTGACCATGCTCTTCTATTCCACTTTGGCTCAACCTAGCAAAGGAGTCGTACAGTGTGCATACTCCAATCAAAAACAATGTACAGATATATAGTATATTATATATTATATAGTATATTGTGTTTGCTCCAATTAACGAGAACTAGGACAATTCGCTAGTTGTATGGAACAGCACGGCAATGCTAGCAATTTCCATTCAGATTATGAGCGACTGCATGTATCTAGAAAGGCTACAGTCCACCTTTCACCACCAGCGGCACCCTGATTAGGGCGTTACAGATCCCTCTAGCGAAGTCACTGACCTGATATGTGCTACTCTATGGGTAAGTTGTATAGAAGTTATAAACGTTGGAAATGGCGCCAGGTGGGGCCACATACTCTTAGCAGTGAAAGATCTATGTTGGTAATGAGCGCGAGTCTCGTTTCGTTTTCTCTTTTCGCGCTCTACAAACAAAGAGAAAGTTAACAATACAACAGCAGAGCTGTGTGTTGTGTAACATAGTAGCAGGCTGGGGGTATCAGACCCTCCTTAGGCTGTGACTAGTTTCGCCAATGCCTGACTGGCTGGCTGAGTTGGTTAGTGTTTGGCTTGTGGCTGGTGGTTGCTGGCTGCTTCGCTAGTTTGCTCCATGGTTGCATGGGCACACGGTGTCACTTGGTGGTAGCGGTGTACGCGCGTAACCGTGTCGAAAATTGAAATTTTTGTTGCAATATTGTTGCCGCTTTGGTAATTGCATCATTGCCCGCGTTTGTCTGCTGGTTTCTTTGTTCGTATGTGTATGCAACTGCATAACCGTGTCTCTTGATGTCTGCATTTCTGGCTAACTGGCTGTCTGTCGTCTGTCTGTCTATCCATCCGTCTCTAAGTCTGCGTGTCTATCATCATTTTTGTCATTTCATTTACTCTTTCCGTTCCCTTTGTTGCTCTTACTATAGGTCGCTTTATCAGTCTGTCTGATTTATAATGACTGCAATTGTCTGTTTTTGCTGCAATTATGTTACTCTGCTTGTTTCTTTTGTCTCCTTTTTGTTGTTGGCGCTGTGGCGACATTTGGGCGTATATCTCATATTTCTACCATTTATATCGCTCTATGTTGTTATATACTACATACTCGTATGTACATATATAAATGTTTGTTTATTTCTTAAGCCGTCCTTGCCATAATTTTCTTAATTTTTTTTTCTATTTCTTCGCTTTCAAAATTTCGTCGCTTTTGAAATTAGAAAATTGTTAATGAAATATATGAGGGCTATTCGAAATGTTCTTAGCCTGACATATAGATGGCGGTATAAACAGCAAAAAGCTTTCTATAATGGAAACTTCCATCCGTCATATGAACACATGTTAAATTTCATTGAGATCTGGCAACTCATTCGTATAGTAACACGTTGGATCCAGGCCTTCTCCGGAAGTCCAACAGGCGGCTATTTAACAGGGCTAAAACTTCGGGTCTGCCCGCGGACTGGGAAGCCTACAAGGCTGAGCTAAAAATATACAAGAAAGCAATCAGAATTGCGCAGCGACAGTCCTGGCAAAACTATTGTAGGGATGTGGAAGAAACATCGGAAGCAGCTAGACTAAGAAGAATCCTAGCGAGGACACCACACAACCTGGGCTACCTTAAAGGTCCGGGTGATGTGTGGAGTGAATCGAGCGAGGAATCTTTGGCTCTTCTCTTAGATACGCATTTTCCAGGCAGTAGCACAGTGGAGGGTGATAACCCGACACCTAGGGGCAGGCAGTCTGAGATAGGGAATGCGATAGTTACAGTCGAGAAAGTTCAGTGGGCCATTAACACCTTTGGTCCATATAAATCTCCGGGTCCGGATGGAATCTATCCAGCTGAACTGCAACAATTACGCGACATAATTACGCCCTGGCCATTAACACCTTTGGTCCATATAAATCTCCGGGTCCGGATGGAATCTATCCAGCTGAACTGCAACAATTACGGGACATAATTACGCCCTGGGTTGTGACTGCAATTAGAAGCTGTCTAAACATGGGCTATATTCCGCTGAGATGGAGAGAAACGAAGGTTTCCTTCATACCCAAGGCAGGCAGGTCCTCTCATGTAAATCCTAAAGACTTCAGACCAATCAGTCTCACGTTTTTCCTCCTAAAAACCCTGGAGAGAGTGATGGATGCACACTTACGGGAAGCTATACCAACTGGTAGAATCTCCTCGGCACAACATGCATACACGAAGGGCAAATCGACAGAGACGGCGTTACACGTACTTATTGGTATAGTGGAAAAAGCCACCCAGCAGAAAGATTTCGCATTAGCGGCGTTCATTGACATAGAAGGCGCTTTCAACAACATAAATGCGAACGCCATTACGGGAGCATTAAAAGCTCTGGGCGTCGATCCTAATATGGTAGCGATGGTAGAAATGATACTCGTCAGTAGAAGGGTAACTGCCAGCTTAGGTTCCCACACCTTAAGCAGACAGGTCTGCAGAGGCACTCCTCAGGGAGGAGTCCTCTCCCCCCTGCTCTGGAATTTGGCGGTAAATTCATTACTGCTAGCCTTAGAGAGGGAGGGTTACCATGTCGTCGCCTACGCTGATGACTTGGCAATTGTGATCAGAGGGAAATATCCAAACACTCTTATGGATATTTTGCGCTCTAGCATGGCCACGCTTACTGGTTGGACGGGAAGAAGGGGATTAGGGTTAAACCCTGAGAAAATGGAATTAATCCTCTTTTCTAAGAAAAATAGATCTCCTGAGGTCTCCCCGCTAACATACAAAGGTGTGGAAATTCCGATGAAGGAGACAGTTAGATATTTGGGACTAGTACTAGATAGAAAACTTACCTGGAAACCCAATATTGAAGAAAGAGTCAGGAAGGCCAATATTGCTTTGTACACATGTAAAAAAGCGGTCGGAATCAGGTGGGGGCTATCCCCACGAATTATGCACTGGCTATACATTTCGGTGGTCAGACCCATATTGCTATATGGAATACTGGTATGGTGGCCAGCCACTCAGAAACAAAGCTATTTGAAGCTTCTGAGCAAGGTCCAAAGAACGGCTTTTTTATGTATCTCTGGTGCCTTAAGGACCACGCCTACTAAAGCTTTAGAAGTAATACTCAACCTACCTACATTAGAGCTGGTAGGGAAACAAGTGGCCGCCACATCAGCACTAAGGCTGAAATGTGCGGCGTTATGGCATGATCGGCAGATTGGTCACTCGACTATTGCGCATACCTGGAGTAGTTCTATCCAACACATTGACCACTCTATACCTAATCTCAACTTCGATAGGCAATTCCAGACATATATTCCGTCTAGAAGAGAGTGGCAAACACCAATGCCATGGAGAAGGGGGAAACTTAATTTCTACACTGACGGATCCAAACTTGACGATAGAGTCGGTTTTGGAGTTTTCTCATAAGAATTGGGACTGGAACTTTCTTTCCGTCTCCCCGACCACTGCAGTGTTTATCAAGCAGAGGTCCTAGCCATAAAGGAGGTAGCCGTCTACTTAAATAGACATGCCGTAACAAGAAATATTATAAATATCTACTCGGATAGCCAGGCGGCCATCTTGTCAATGCATTCGGTGGCACTGAAATCAAAGGTTGCTCAGGACTGCCGAGCAGCCCTAAATGATATCAGTACCGCTTTCAAGGTACGCCTTATATGGGTTCCGGGGCATAGAGATATTGCGGGAAACTGTAGGGCTGATGACTTAGCCAGACGGGGTACCAACCTTCCTTTAGGCATGGACAGATGTGAAATTGGAATACCTATTGCCACCTGTAAACTGATGCTGAAGGATAGGGTCGTGCGTGAGACCAATGGGTCTTGGGCACAAGAGGGCACTTGCTTAACGACTAGGCTAATGTGGCCGGAACTTAATAGTAGGAAAACTAGAGACTTGCTTGCCCTGCCGAGAGAGAATATCTCTAAGGTCGTGGCATGTATAACTGGTCACTGGCTTTTCGGCAGACATGCTCTCAGGCTGGGAGTATTCTCTCATGAATACTGCAGAAGCTGTGGGGATGAGGAGGAGAAGGAGACTGTGGAACATCTCTTCTGTAGGTGCCTGGTTCTGGCTAGAAGCAGAGCGGGCTCTTTAAGCAAATACGCTTTTAATTCTCTTACAGAAGTGTCCGGCGCGAAAGTCAAACAATTCCTGCGCATTATTAGGGCTTCAAAATGGTTCGACGAGTGAATCGGAGGTGCGTTGTGGCGCGGTGGTATCGCAATGGACCCATGGTGGTCTGAGTGAGCTGGTCCTTGAACTGGCTGCCACATTAACCTAACCTAACCATAGTAACACGTGTTCAAAAAAGACGCTTAAGTGATTTTTTTTATAATGGAAAAATTAGAAATTCGTGGTGTGATTAAATATTTACATAAGAAAGGTTTATCGGGACAAGAAATTCATACATACATTTAACGCGAGCAAGCAGTAAGGAAAAACTGTTCAAAAATTTTGATTTAGTTTTTATTACGTTCGCAGAGAAATGTTGTTCATATGCTGTTGCACATGAAATCTTTGCGATGTCTGAAGTAAAAATCGTAAGAATTTTGGCTGTTTAGTATTGTTTACAAAACACTTCACCAAATGTAAACAAACAAAATTAATTATAGAAAATATAAGTAGGTATAAATCAATTCATCCCGTGCCAAGTCTAAAACTCGCGTATGACGCAGTCATTATCTGAAATTAAAGTCTAAATGCTTACCCAAGTATAACTATTGGAGCAAGTAGCACAAGCCAATCGGCAGCAAACCCTCGGAAAAGTGTGTTCTATAGAAAACATGAAGTCTTCTAGTGATCGTTTTACTAAAACATGGAATACCAATATAAAAATTGTATAGATATATTTAAGGGTGTTATATACTGCGACCTGAAAGATCTATTGTGATGCCCCTATTTATTAGAAAGATGAGGATAGTCTCATCTATAAATCTTCTGTCAGGTTAATTTCCGACAAGAATTCATATAATTCGGAGGAATCAAGATGAGGGATCTTGCTCATATCTAAGATATATTCTCCAAAACACCTGAGTATTTTGTGTGCCAATGGTCCGCAGTCTGTGATCAGGTGCAGTAAGGTTTCGTCACTTCCTCCACAGAATCGACAGATGGCATCTGAAGATACACCCAACTTGTTCAAATGATAGTTGAGTCTACAATGTCCGCTTAAAATGCCTGTGATGATTCTTAATTTACTCCAAGGTATATTTATTAAGTCCTTAGCTCTTTTAGGATTAAAATCTCCCAGAAGAGATTTGGAAGAGTTTTCCAGGTTTGACTTCTTTTTGCATCTGTAAAAATTGTATTCTCACCCCTTAACAGTTGCGTCTAATATGGCGGCTAATCAGAGCAATGATGGCAGCAGAAATCGTTTTTTGCGTGCAATTTGTTGAAACGAGCAAATGATGTTTACAGTTACTAAATCGTTTCTGGCTGACATATCCTCATACTAGGGACTGCGCCTTGGCTGAGGTCATTTTGTAAAAAATCTCCCTAACTGGCGCTGGCTTATAGCACAGACCTGTTAACCAAGTGAAATTGATATTGAATGAAATGGTATTTTTTCCGTTGTAATAATTGCAGTCAGACAATGCAACTATGTACTGATAAAAGCAGCACTGTTGAAGCTCTATAGTAGTAACTCACTATACAACCTAGTGGAGTTGGTTTCATACTGAAGAGAACTAATCGCAGTGGCAGAGGTTTCTTCTTTTGATGTCAACCCATGGCATACGTTCGAACATATCAGCAATAAAGCGTTTCGAGGTGTCGATAAATATGATTACAAGGGTGCAAATTGGATGATGGCAGAGTTCTTCCACTCGAAACATCCAAGTTCAGATTACTGAGCAGAAAAACAAGTGTCAGTTTCGCCACTCCACTGTTCGAACCCAAAGCATGCATTAAGTGTCATTCTGTGGGTTTTAAAAATCGCCAAGCGAAAGCGTTTCGAGGTGTCGATAAATATGCTTACAGTCGCTACTTATTGGAAACAGACTGAAGATCAGTATTCCAACGATTCTGATAGGCCAAACAACTGAGAGGAGTAGCACAAATCATCGAAACATTGAGCTAGTTTTTTTGTAAATCTCCATTTTAATATGTTTTGCAGATCCAATCACGTCTACAATCATGTGTGTATTCATCCTGTATCTGACTGTTAATTCTGTAACTATCTATTGTAACAATTTTTAGTATATGTACTATAAAAGACTGCAGAGAAGTGTATTAAACTCCCTTGGCTCTTTCAGAATTGGTGGTGGTTCGCAGTAGATACTCTGGGAACATCTTTTCTATGCTAATTCAGATAAATGTATATCCTTGAATTTATAAATTGCATCTGAATTCTAATTGCAAAAGTTGGAAACGGGAATATGCACATAAATATGAAGTATTCTGGGATTTCTTCCATGATTTTCAATCTTTCTAAGAACATTCATTTATAAAATACCTTGACTTGAAAATAGTCATAGTAAAGTAGAACACTAATTGTAATGAAACAGTATTCACACAATTGTTATAAGGGTCTTTCGGTCAACATATTTCGACACATTTCATAAAATTCACATATTAGCAGACATATAAGTTCAACATCAGACAAACATTTTATTAGTTTATTAGGCAAGCAAACTCAGACTTGTGCCAGACATACTTAATTAACACTTGGGCTAAGTGCCTTGAGTAATTCGGCAGATTTGAGTTGTGCCAAGTATACACAAAGTCAGACATTGTTGCTATTACTAAGCACGACAACAGTGCCAGGTATTAAAGAAGCTCCCTTGTATTTTTATTTTTCTGTTCGATATAAAAAATAAGTTTCAAAAGTATACAAAACGATACACGTGTGTGCCACATGAGGTTACCTTCAGCTACGCCCGATAGTTTTCAGTTTGCAAAACGGTAAAGAGAGCAGAATACAAACACAGACTATTTATGTTTTTAATTGTTTTGAATGCCATGGAGTGAAACTCATTATAAAGTGTATTTAGAATTAAATGTGTAAAAAACGAAGTAGTTTCGCAAAAATTTTAATGAAAAAGTTGTTTAAATGTGTTTAAATGTAATAAAAAGTTACTCATACCTACTCATGTGCGCCCCACTATCGCCAATATAAAGAAAGTAACCAACTAAGATCAGAGAATATAGAGAAACGTCTCTCGGTTTGCACTCACTTACACATGCGCAAAACTGTAGTAGTGTGGCTGATTTTCTTCAAAAGCAATGATAAACAAACGTTACAGATTGCCAACTAACGATAAACAATGCATTTTTTTCAGCGTTTGAAAATTTGCCGTTTAAGTGTCGCTTCTCTGTGTTCTTGCTAAGATTCCGCAAAGCGGTGCACAAAATGTTCTCGTCCTGCGCATCTATGTCACAGTAGCATGGTTGCAAACCGAAATGTCAAACTAGCATACATTTTGTAAACAAAAGAGTGGACATTACTGTGAAATATTAAAAATAACAACTTTTATTACTTTGTATGAAGCATTTTTAGGCGAAATAAGTATAACAATATATTATAAATATATTGACGCAAATATTTAATTTAAATAGCAATTATTTATACTGGAAAACCGCCCATCATAAATGCTAAATTGAATAAATAAGCTGTGCAAGCAAAAGTGAAGTTTGTATGTGCTTTTTTAGTTAATTTATTATGAAGAATAATAAAAGTAATAATAATAGTGTAATAGTAATAATAATAAAACTATGTTAATATTTTACAAAATTTTTTCTCTCTGTAGGCCTTTTCTTCAATATCTTTATTTAATTTTCTGATTTTAAGAAACAGTATCGCCTGGAAAAACAATTTTTTTACTTTAATATTGCAATCGATATCGGAGGATTGCTCAATATGTTTTTAAATAAAATTATTTGCAATGAGTAAACGGTCTCTGTTAATTGCTTCAAAAATGGTTTTTAATGCACTGACATATATGTATAGATAGATATATTTAAGGGTGTTATACACTGCGACCTGAAAGATCTATTGAGATGCCCCTATTTATTTGAAAGATGAGGATAGCCTCATCTACAAATCTTCTGTATATGCCATCATATTATGGTTTTGACAACGTTGAAATGTGTACAAAGAATCGGCCTTGTCTTGAATTGCAGTGTGGTCGATTTCGTCACGCAGTTTGCGGCATATGGAACCAGCCAGATTTTCAAGACCTTCGTCCGCCAGGGCTTCCAACGCTGTCTGTTCCATTCAAAAGTCGGTTTGTAAATTGTAGGCACAGTGCCGCGGTTCAACAATCTCCGCGTAATAAGGTCTAGAAGAATTGTACAATTTCAGCAATACGAATGCAATTTAAATAATTTATATTTTACCCATTCGATATGTCAATATATTTGCAAAGTCATCGCATATGAAATGCTCCATGCAAATGAAGCTGGTCTTCGGATTGAAAACTTTTTCCGCCAGAAACTTCTCCACTTTTTCAAAACAGTCGCATCGGACAAAAAGGTGAAAAAAACTGCACTCCGACGCTTTACTTACATTCCCGTGTTTACAGCCTGCCACCGCATATTTCATTTTGAACTATTGTCTCTTTATTTTCTTATTTATTTAATTATTTATTACGAATTCACAATCTGCAGTATGTATTTATAATTTTTTTCGCTACTGTGACGTCACAGCCCGTCAGCTAAATGTCAAACTGAGAGAGAACATAATAACGGACCTGCACAATGCGTAATCTTCTCCTCCATCATTCTTGGTTACGAAGACTGTTGAGTATAGAGACTTGACAAATTCCACACGAGACACTTATGCCGGAAAACTGTATGATCGCTTCTCATCCAATATCACATAATTTGCCATTAGAGTGCGTGAGAACCGGCCAACGACGGGTGCGAATTGCCCATCCTTTATATTCGACAATCTTTGTGTGTTGTTTGTGATGGCAAAATCTATCGTAATAGCGTACTATAATTCGTTAATTAAATTAAAACACGTCGTACTGATTTTTAATCGACATATCTTAATGTCTCCCTACAGCTGTTTTTGCATATGGTTACGATCTACTACGAGTACTACCAGCTTTGTAAAATAAATGTCAGCTTCAGGCATTCGCTGTTTTCTTTCTATTTGTTCTTGCATTATGGCAGCTGAACGTTGCTTGTCTCCGCTTAGCTTGCATTTTCTGACGGGTGCACCTACGAATTCGCCGCATTTCGATAGTTTCTCACTTATACACGTACTCAGTGGGAATTTTAATGTCTCGGCTCAAAAGGGGGGGGGGCTGTGCAAGTGGTAAATGAGTTCAGCATAATGAAGTCAATTTTTATGCTCGAAGTGAATTGCAACTTTAACACCACTAACGGACATACGATTAATGCAATAGCGCCATGCAATGCACCCCCTCCAATCATTTCAAATTTTGTTTTTTGTTGTTTTCAACTTTTATAGCTATTTCTCATGATGCTCATAGGCATATACATATATCTAAACATCGCCTAATTTGTAATATTCTTGATTTTTTTTCTTCTGCTAAGATTACTTCAAAAAGATTACTTACTAGAAAATAAAATTATCAAACTATTTACAAGACTTCCCAGTTACTAATATGCACGCTTACGTGCAAGATTATCTAAGTCGACTTAGAATAGCTTTTGCTTTCAAAAAGTGGGTATACGAAACTTCAATTTATGTGAACAATTTGCATTGATGTACCAAATAAAATAAATAGATCAATAGTTCAGTAACTCGTATATAAACAATAAACTTCAACGGTTCTCCACGAAAACTGTAAAAATGTACATAGAATACTCATAAATTACAACGGATCTCCACGAAAACTGTAAAAATGTACATAGAATACTCATAAATTACAACGGATCTTAAACCATCGCGAAAGAATAGCTTCATAAGCGGCAAGATAATTGAGGACGAATGCTACAGTTCGAACTCAGCGCACATATAGAGAATTCTAAATTATTTCTCACATCCCAGCAGCATATAATATAATGTTTGTTTGTTCACATCTCCGAGATTATACAAGAGAGTGCCTTCGCTTTCTTCATCACGACAACGTCCACTGCAAAATACTCGGATGAAAAATTTCTTTTGAATTTCTTTACTGACCGGGAACAAAAACTAATTTCAAATTAAAACGTTTGCAAAAAAGTTACTTCTGTACGAACTGGGCTACTGTTGCAATATCGGTTTCACTAATGCTATAAGTTTTTGGTGATGCTGACAATGTCTCTCATACTATGAGTCGTAAATGTGCTTTCTGTGGCAAGCATTTAAAAACAAACAATAGGAAGCATAAGATAGGATACTCTTACGCAATGGTGTACATATTTTAAGAAAGAAGTTCCAAAGTATATTCTCCAACCACATATCCATATAATTACACCCAAGCCACCATCTGTGGTCTAGTGGTAAGCATGCTAGACTCACACTCAGAGGGTCGCAGGTTCAAATCCTGCCCAGGACTTGGTCTCAAAAATGCTTCTTTCTAAAAAATGTTTCTCTTCGAGTCAAATGCCTCAGTAGCTAGTACTCATTCCGCAACCCCTTGCAGTCATAATTAATTATGGTGTAAGATATAATAATAATAATAATAATAATAATAATAATAATAATAATAATAATAATAATAATAATTATACCCACAATGATGAGGATGATTTGCATAATTCGAGGTATTTTTGCTAGTATGAGAAGTGAAGCTATTGCTATTTTGATGGTGACTCATTTTTACTAAAAAGCCCGCTTTTGCGCTTATTTTCATTTTTTGCCTTGCATCACTTAATTATGAGAATGAGTTCGTACCAATAGTGGCTTACAATGAATTATGTTTATGTATTCCACTTAAAATTTTGTGGGTGTCTCTACGTAGCGAAGATTCATTGCATGTGGAATAACGAAGTATTTTTCTTTTGAAATACACCACGTGTACCCCGAATTGTATAGACTGTATAAATAAATATTCTAAAGTGTTTGATTAGACTTTCTAATATATTTGTACTGGTAAGCTTTTCCTCTGTTTGATTTATTTATGCTGGCAACTTATGACTTTTGGTGAAGCGGGAGAGAGAGCGAAAATAGTGAATCCTTTTGGGTTTGTGGATGTGCCATGGTAAATGGGTTTGTTTGCTGGCTGTGCACGTGTTTGTGTTTACGGCGAACTGCATTTCCTCTCACTGCTGACTGCTTAGTGTTCCATGCTGCTTTTGATTTGGTTATAGATGCGACAGCTGTGCCAAGAAGTAAGCCACAAAAGACGGGTGCGTTGCACAAACAAATTGAAGTCATACGCCAGACCAAAGTACAAATATACATATACACATATACAAAAAATTGTGTTAATTGTTGTCAAAATAAAAACAAAAATACTAAGTCGTCTTTGTTCTAATGCCAAATTGATTAGATATCGGTTTATTTGTTCTGTAGTTCACTGCATTCGCCAGTACTTTAAATGGCAATTGGAATTGTATGCATTGCTTGAGCAACAAACACACGTGCACAGTTCCCCTAACACACTCTCCCGTGCATACACAGATACTCGTGTATATTTCGATAACAGAGCGCAAAGTGGCGAATTCGTATAGAAGAGAGGCAATACTTAAACAAAGCTGATTCACAACAAATAGCTAAGGCATTACCATGCGTTATTCAAGCAGTTGCAACTGATTTTAAGGCTGTAATGTGAAAGTACCAAGGAAGTAGTGGGTCACACCTTGTTTTTGCATCATAAATTGGCGTATAACCACCAGAACGTATGTGTGTGGTTGATTGTTGCGAGCGAATGAGCGACCGAATGAGTGAGTACGCTCTCGGCTCTTCTGAACAACGTACTTACGGATACACGCCACACACCACACGCTCCGCAAACCGACCCCACAGTCAGTCAGCGAACCAGCCAAGAAACAAGCCAAAAGCTGAAGTGTAGGCAACTTAGCCGTACAAAATTCAGTTGTTCGGGAGACAGCAAAGCGAGCACATTGCTCTGGCTAAAATCGCTTTATTGAAACGAAAGAATTTTGTGCTCACAACTAAAATTCGATAGCAAAATCTTTTAGTTAAAATATATTTTATTGGTTTCGTTGACGATATACATATTCACCTAGAAATAAACCAATGCAAATACTGCAGCATTAAAAGTGCAGATGACAATTGATAAACGCGTTATGAAAAGGAAGCTGTTTCTGTTAACAAATACATAAACAAAAGGTCGTTTGACGTAAATATAAATGAAAACAAACCACTAAACAAGCGCTGACTTTACTTCAATATCGGTTGGGTGTGCTCCCATGTGCCGCAACCCGAAAAATAAGAATATTACAAAATTAAGATATTTCAAAAAGGTGTAAAATCAACGTCGGTTAGTCTAAAAAGAAGATATTATTCAAGAGAGTGCAGCCCACATACATATGTATGTATGTATATACAATAACAAATAAGCTTGCATCGTAAAATCAACGCAAAGACCAGGCAGCACACAACAATTTTCGATCAACAACAATATCAGCAGTGCAGTCGGCAATAGCAACACCAACAACACACCGGGAACGTCCTGTGAGCCGCACTGGCACTGCTCGCTGCTACCCTGCCCACCCATAGTGCATGCCATATTTAGTAAGTGATGGCAGCGATGCCACTCATAGCCGTAACCGTACCCGTACTTGTTATCCTAGTCATCGTCTCACAATCGTCGCTAGCTACATAGTTGATAGTGGCCGTTACGTCATTGCTACCCCATCCTGCACACAGGTTTACTTGTGTTTGTAGTTGTCGACCAACGGCTGCGCTATCGCTGCTGCACGTAGTTTTCGCTCGCTATAATTATGTGCTGTTTTTGTTGGAGCAGTCGTCAATCGTAGCAGTGTTCTTGCTACATTCCACGAAACAACGCTGCCACCAACGACTACCTCGACGGCGACGACGACGACGACGACGACGACGCCGACGATGACGACGATGACGACGACAACAACGACACCGACGACTACGAAGTTTCACTAAATCACTAAGTGACGGACGATCTATTCGCACATAAACTTACAATCAATTGTTTTTCAAGAAGCAAAAAAAGCAGCAAAGAGAGAAAGAAAGCAAAGGCAAATAAAAGAAAAAGGCAGCAACGAAGCGAACATCGCGAATCGAAGCATTGAAATTGTCATTCACTCGTTCAGTCGTTCAGGCGCGCAGTCGCTCATTCGCTCAGTAGTCCAATGATCGTCAGGGGTGTCGGTAGTGACGAAAGGCAATCTAAATAGAACTGAAGTGAAGTAGAGTAACGTAACGTAAAGCGCTAAGTAGAGTGTGTAATGTGAGCGAAGCGACACAAGCGAGTGTTTCTTAAGTTAATTGTATATTTTGTGTTTATTTGTTCGTGTATATTGAATTATTAAATTGACTGACTGGATGTATGCGTGATCGATGCGATCTGCAATATTTGTTTTCTTATTGAATTGGCTGGTGCTGGTACCCATTAAAGAAGTATCTGCACAGAAGCTTGAAAGCAAAACAAAAACTTACAAACTAGTATAAAACAAAATGGATAAAAAGAAACAAAATTTTAACTAGCAAAAAACATAACATGGAACATAATTAATGCTTTCGCAAACACACTTTAAACATAATAAGAGAAGAGAGAAGCCAACTATTGAAAACTTGCTGAAAAAACCAAGTTAAAGTAGCAAAGAGAGAAAAAGCACATTTAAAAACGAATCTGAATCTGCCTGCGTTCCTGTTCTCAGTCATTCCTACGCCACAACAATACAAGTTTTAATCTTAAACATACTTACATCTACATACGTATGTATTTATGTACATGTATTAAAGTATTCACATAAAAAACATATTTAGTAAACCACAACATAACCTCAATGACTTGCAATATAAATATAAATACTATATCCACGGGTACATGCAAACAAACATACATAAATATTAGCAGATAATCGTAGAAGCGAACTTAAAGATACGCTAACGCTCATACACACACAAGAACACACCAAACCGCCCAGCACCGCACTCCAAGGAAGTCTTGGCTTTATGGATTACATTTTTGGTGTTGTTATTGTTAGTAAAGCGAATGCAAGTCCAAATAGAACTATCCGATATCTACTGCTGCGAATGAATTAACGTGCATACATTTATCGAGAGAAGCAGTAAAGAAGTAGCGGTTAATAAGGAGGCCTAAGCCGCTAGGAGGAAGTCCTTCATTTCGTAGAATTCATTCGCAAATTGTACAACGAGTGGGACCACGACTACGACAACTAGAAATAGCGTTATTTTATAGGGGTAAGTTTAATTTGGGCTTAATTCTAATATATAATTAACTAGAGGCATACATAGTATTTGATGAATGATGACTGGACCGGGAACAAGAGACATATTGCAGGGTTAGGAACACCGACCGATTGCCACTACCTTCAGCTTAAAGTTGCTTTGAAGAATGTCCAAAAACTTTGTTTCTAATATGCTCATAACAATTAAAAGAATAATGTTCGTAGCCAAAAAAAAAACAGGCCGCATTTAATGAATGCTACTCCAAAGCCATTCCATGTGCAAGTACTTTTGCTGATACGAGCAATGCAGATAGTAGTTAGCATCTCAGCTGATAAGCTTCTATCATATGGCATCGAACACTTGTCGACTGTTGCAAGCAGAATTGTGGGCAGAAAAGCGGAACGTCTCACGCAGATAGCGAGTAAATTTGTGTCGTTCGCCTTACCCTTCAATGGATGGAGAGGGGTGTTATGGGAATTATGGTTTTCCAAGTTGGACACAAACTGTACACATTTATTTGTACTTTGCTTTTCATACAAAATTGTTCAACTATTGAAACAAGTTACTTGCGAGTTTAACACAAAAATGTCCATAGCTTTCCTATAAACATTGTACGAGTATGTGGCTTTCTATGTGCATAGTAAGTATCCAGATAAGACAGAGAACGGAATCGGTTTAGCGCTGGTTTGGGACATGTTATTGTGTTAATGAATATATTTGGTAAAGTGTGTGACTTTCCTCAATTTCGGCGGATTCACTTTCAATTTGAGTGGAGTCAGCTTTTTCGAATTTATTTTCATTTTTTTTTTTCACTTAATTAGAGATTTGGCAGTTGATCATTCTACATCTAATTCTGTGATCTGCATTTTATGGTGCACTAATGAATATGTAAATTATGAAAGAAAAAATATATATATTTTCCTGTTGGAAATATATGAACTATCCATTTGCTTCATATGGACACTGGGGTTTGAGTTATCGTTCTCTGTATTCCCTGGTGCCTACATAACAAGCCTTATAACAGCCTTACAACATATGACAGGAATGCCATTATCTCTATTTTCACGCATCAGGAGGTGGGAAGAAAAAAGAAACACATACGGAAATGGTACTCTCATCGACCACTGTGAACCTACCATTACCCCATTATGCCGTTACTCTATTCGTACGTTATAGAGAGTCCAATCAATGCTCTTTAACGCTTATGTGTGCCACAACAAAGAAAGTTGAAGTTCATTTAATTAAGTTTGGACTTGTTCTAATTACTATATTATGGATGGTTACAAGCTTAGATAGACTATCCACAAAGAGAGGCGTGTAATGTGCAAATTTTCCTCAGCACAATTTTTATTTAAATTTATTAGCAGATTTTAAAGCTGTTAAAGTGGAGATACAAATTAATATGAATTTCTTCCTAATTAAATAAAATTAAATACTACTTCTGATTCTAGTTCAAATATATAACCTTTAACCCTGGAAGGTCATCGTAATTTTTCTAACGCAAAGATCATCATTAAACAGCGTCGTCGAAACGACGAACGATGACCTTCCAGGGTTAATTAAAATATCAGTACAGTCACTAGATACAATCCCACAAACGACACGATATCGTGAAGCTTCTTTATAACAGCTCTCTCTCTCTCGCAGGACTTAGGTTCTCTAAAACTGTCCTCAAAATTATTTTATTTACTTATTTATTATAATTGAAATTACAATAAACTAATATTAGCAACTGAAAAATTGTCCGAAGCAAATGCTGAGTGAGGGAGTCGCTGAAATATTTTAAATAATATAATAAATAGTATTGTGTGAGTTTTCTTCAAAACTTTTTATGTTATATATTTTATTTAATAAAATCACTTCAATCAGAAATATTTTATAAATGCATCGGTATTATTTTTTCTTAAATTTGTTCTCTTACTATGGTGCTTGATCTGTACTTCCTCAACCCCTAGCTTGTTTGTATGTTTCTATCTCAGCCATCAGCAACATTCAGCCGCATACCATTAGCGTGAGAATTATCCCGCTCATCTGAAGCGCTGCTATTTGTTGGCTGTTATTTGTACACATTTATTTACAACTATCACCAAACACATCACGCATAAAATGGATTATTTTGAAATGGCAAGCAAAAAGAAAAAACCCGGCAACTAAAAATACACTAAATGTGGCTAAAAATAAACGCACCTAAAAGTAAAACGTCTCACGCACAGCCCACGAACACAAATTCCAGCTAAACCATGAAAAAATATGAACAAACACAAATCAGAATAAAAGTATAAATTCCCGAACTACTCGTATTATACATTAAATTATATTTTTACGGTTACCGTTCGCGCTTTCATAATTATGTGTACAACGACGCACACAGACACACACGCACACTGTCGCAAATATGTAGCGCATTTGCGAGACGAACGCTCAGCCAGCCATTCAGCCAAGTAGGCAAGCAGTCGAACTAACGGCACATATGAAAATATATTTCATTGTCACTAAAATATGTGTTTGCGCTATTTTTGTACTGTAACAAGCAGCCACAAAAAGAAGATTAATAGAAAAAAGTCACTTACACACAGAGCATTGAGCGCTTCTGGCAGCACTCGGCCCACACCCTACAATTGCAACGCGTCTGCCTTCTTCTTAGACTGACACATAGTACCTCGTTGTACGATAGCTACGCATAAATTGACGAAAATCAATACTCGAATTTATGAGCACGTGAGCCTGTGTGCTATGTCAATCACTGGGTCATTGAAGTGGGCAGCCCTGTTCATTGCCACCACCGTAGTGACCTTAGATATATGCAGATGCGTTTTTACTTTAGTAGATGTGGAACAATCCCAAACGACCCACCCGAACGACACGAAACGAAATATCACGAAGTACAGCCTGAGGGCAGATGCCCGTTAATTTGTATATCCTTTTGCGAAACATGCCGCGTAGGAGCGAAGTTAATGTACGGAGCTAATGCACCCCGCACATATACCGAAGTGTAGGGTAAAAAATGTACAATGTTTATTGTCAATATTTGCTTAGTTTCAGGGCTGTTAGCTTTATTTGTAGCTGACGCGTCAATGCAATGAGCGTCGACACCATTGACGACACTTTAATCTGACATAATCACTCAAATGGGCACTCGTGTTTGTCTAGCCACACACACTTGGGGGTAATTGGGGATTGTGGCTTGGGGTTACAAAAATACCAAATTAGGGACACACATTTTGCACTTTGTTTCACTTCACATACTCCTTTTCTTTTTATATGGCTGTATATTGTACTTTCTTAGCGCTGTTGGCGTATAATATTCACATAGTTAAATGTTTGCAGTATGCAGCATCAAATTGGACATGCATTAATAGCTGAACGAGACAGAGGTGAACAATAGGTTTATTAAAGACCACTCGTATGGCAGCACCCAATACATGACCATAAGGAGTAAGCAGTAGCTGTTTAAGTGTCACCACCCATTTTATCTAAACAATTACATCAGCGCTTCTATGCCTCGTGCATCCTCGAATAAGCATACAATTTTTATAGATTATTTTGGGTTCCTTTCGTTTTCTTTGCATTTCTGGAAGACCTACGAGCAATTTGCTTTATACTATTCTTATTCTTCTAAAAAGATTACACATTTAGGTTCCTTAAGATCAATCCAAGTAAATTGCAGAATCGAGTGACAGGGCGTTAGACAGCACTTATTAGCCTTAAGGCTTATATCAGCGTTTGGGGGATACCCAATCAGTTGCCGATACCATTGGAAAACATTAAAGCAGCAGTCAAGCAATGCAGATATGTACTCTATAATGAAAATAAAGCAACAGTAATAAATACTTATAGTAATAGTACTTCGAACTTCAAATTATTCCCTATGGATTTCATAAAGTCTGTAACTTTGCATTGTTTTTAGGGTAAGACTTTAGAAAAAAGAATTGTTTTCTCCAACTGCAATTTATATTGCCTTTGTATGTGTTCCTTTATAACACGGTGTAGTAGCCAAATAATACGTCCAGCTATATATTTAGAAGTATTTTTGATTTGGATGCAAAGTTGGGCAATATTTCAGTTTCAAGGTTGAATTTTCGTGATGATGGCAGGACTTTCTGCAAACTTTAAGAAAACTACGTACAAGATCTGTAATTCGTAGAACATTTTTAAAGTATTTGAGTGACTTGTAGACATTTTTGCAGTTCACTTAATTTTCTGAAGAAGCCTACCCCACATTTCGGCAAACCTAATGTAAACGCTAAAAAAAGCTTTGTAAAATCACAACAAAAATCTCTATACTATCCCTATATAAAAGAGTTAAACTAGATTTTTAAGTTGTTGAAGAATTATTTATGATTTTTTTTTGTTATGCAATTTATAATGAACTTAAACGGGCAACGTTCTTAAGGAATTCGCTTTGCCACTGGTAAAAGGTCGGTAGTTGAAGTTGAAGGTAGTTCAGAAATATTTTTTATGAAAATTAGTAAATGCCAAAATGCCGTTCTTTCCGTGCGAGCTACCCACCCCGTAGCTCCTATGCATTTTTCACGGCCCAATTCTTGTGCGGCATATGTTGAACTAACGCACACGCATACTCGCATATACGCATACACATTGTATATGCCTGTAGTGCACTCTTCCTATCCTTACGCCTACCGAATATACACTCGCTCACACACACACACGTACTATATCTGCATGCATGCACAGCAATGACTACAAAACTTTATTACTACGCATTGTGACCATGCAAGCAGCACAATGTATGCAGATATCGCCGTTACGGTCATAATTACAGCGCAATCCTATAAGGAAACTATTGTGGGGCACATGAAACAAAACAAGAACGACAGCAATACAAAGAACTGCAATAACAGCAACTTGTAAATTATATATACATACATACATATATATATGAAGGTGCATGGGGCACAATTAAGCACAATCCATACACATAGTATGTATTTGTACGCCGAGTATGACTGATGGAAAATCACACATACAATAATTGCACCTTCTGCTATTGCTGCTCTCGCCTGCTGCCTACCTGCTTCTTGGCCAGCCTAGACAACCGGCCCAGCCTTCAAAAGCTACAAACAAAGATTTCACATTTTTAATTTAAATGTGCCGCTATTACATAGAGAGCGGTTTATATTTACACACATGTATACTTGCATATATATAGACTTATATATAGAGTTATATATAGACTTATATATAGACTTATGTATAGACTTTTATATAGACTTTTATATAGACTTATATATAAACTTATATACATATATATATACTT
Source organism: Clusia tigrina (assembly GCA_920105625.2). Classification (NCBI taxonomy): domain Eukaryota; kingdom Metazoa; phylum Arthropoda; class Insecta; order Diptera; family Clusiidae; genus Clusia; species Clusia tigrina. The sequence continues at coordinate 19,167,630 of OV050032.1, forward strand.
ATATATCGACTTATATATCGACTTATATATCGACTTATGTATAGATTTATATATAAACTTATATATATACTTATATATCGACTTATATATCGACTTATGTATAGACATATATATAGACTTATATATAGACTTATATATCGACTTATGTATAGACTTATATATAGACTTATATATAGACTTATATATAGACTTATATATAGACTTATATATATACTTTTATATCGCCTTATATATAAACTTATATATATATATATATATATATATATATATATATATATATATATATATATATATATACTTATATATAGACTTATATATCGACTTATATATCGACTTATGTATAGACTTATATATATACCTATATATATATATATATATATATATATATATATATATATATATATATATATATATATATATATATATATATATATATATATATATATATATATATATATATATATATATATATATATATATATATATATATATATATATATATATATATATATATATATATATATATATATATATATATATATATATATATATATATATATATATATATATATATATATATATATATACCTATATATACATATATGTATATATATATATATATATATATATATATATATATATATATATATATACCTATATATACATATATGTATATATATATATATATATATATATATATATTTATATTTATATATGTATATATATATATACATATATGTATATATAGTATATATATACATATGTATATAGTATATATATATATATATATATATATATGTATATATACATATATATATATATATATATTTATATTTATATATGTATATATATATATATATGTATATATATATATACATATGTATATAGTATATATATATATATATATATATATATATATATATATATATATATATATATATATGTATATATATATATATATATATATATATATATATATATTTATATTTATATATGTATATATATATATATATGTATATATATATATATATATATATATATATATATATATATATATATATATATGTATACATATATATATATATATATATATATATATATATATATATATATACATATATATATATATTTATATACATATGTTTATATGTATATGTTTATTGTATATGCACTCACTTGCCACCTTTTGCACATCCAAACGCGAGTTTTTACGTGAAAACATTGCATACTTGTATATACGCAAATCACTTCCGTTCAATGAACTCATGCGTAAGCGCTTACGCCACGTTCTTTGCATTTTGTGTAAGAAGCAACACCAACAACGGCAGCAACAGCAGCACCACCAGTCAACAATTTGCTTCTTTTTGCGAATGTACAAAGTTAGTTGTTTTGGTTTATAGCCATGATAGTCATAGCCATAGTTATATTCATGCACACAACCAAACGCTGTGGCACACACGCACGACACTGCACTCCCATTCACATACACACATGCACATACATATGTGTGCTGCGAGCGGTCACACACACTTCTGCACATTAGTAAACATAAAAAACTACTTTTCTGTGGCGTGTCAAGCTCGAGCTTACTTACCCTGGCCTGGTGCAGTGTTGCCAAGTGTTGCCAAGTGTAGCACATCTTAAATGCCAGCATTAAAGTCACAACACACTTTGTGCCAACACACACAGAGGCACGCTCGCAAGCACATGTACATATGTACATATGTATACGCTTATTGTCTTCAGAGGTACGTACACACGCTGAAAAACTTTCAAATAAAATGTATGCGATTAATTCATAAGATATGTAAAAATTACATAGCAATAATCGGCATTGCAGAGCTGCGCTGTCTCGCTGCCATAGCAAAGGTGCAAGAAGCAGGAAAATGTTACCTAGTGCTGGTGTTGCTGCGGCTGTTGTTGTTGTTGTTCTGCATTACGCCGCACAAAGTCAATGCAGTTAATGCTTTGCAATGTGCACACACACTCGTATGCACACAAACACATGCTGCAATTACTGTTTATTATTTGTTGTTGCTGTTGTTTTACTATTGCATATGGTAAGCAACAATTGCGGAGTTTTGCAAAGACATGCTGCTGGTGCTGCTGCTGCTGTTGCTGTTGTTGGTGTTGTCGCTGCTGTTGCTGCTGTTGCTAGTGCTACAGCTGCGCACACTGTTGTTTTAACTTTTTTGTGGAAATGCTCGTCCATGGTTTCGGCTCACATGCTCAATTGTCGTGTGTTTGGTGCTGCTTGTTGTAGGGTGCTGCACTAGAAAGAATTAGCATGCCTAATTGTGGTATTCGAGCAATGCCGCAGGGTGTACAAATTAAGTGAAGTGTTTGCAGCAGAAGTAAATTTTAACTGAAATACAATCAACTAAGAATGCTGCCTTGTGAATGCGACCCAACCCACACAAACACAAAGAAAAACGTGCATGGAAGAATTTCCATATGTGTGAGTGTATTGAAATTCAGGTGATGGAAGGGCAGTAGATACACTAATTTACCAGCTTGCTTTAATACTGGCTCACAGCCTGTCTCTATTTTGCATTAACAAACATTGTGTACAAATTTCTCATAATTACTTATGCTGGTAAATAGCAAAGTAATCTTTATTTTATGTAAGAACAGAAGCGAAATGATATACGAGTATATCAGAAAAATACGAAAACTAAATTTTGTGCTGGCCAGAAGAAGACGAAGTGCCCACTTTATGGACCTTCGCCGTATTCTATTTTAAATTAAATAATTTTGAATTTTAATGCATCCGAACCCATGCGATTTTAACAATTACTGGCTAATTCCTTTTTTTGGTACACTCTGAGCACTCCCCGAACACTAAAGACTGTCCATCTACCGAATATTTGCAATTTTTGGGTCACTGAAGATCAGTATTCAGCGAGGAATATCTCGATTGAAGTAAATCGACAGTGGAAAAGTATTGACTAAGCATATTTCAGAGTACAAAAGCACTCACTGTATGGCGCTCAACCCCAAGCATAAGTGCAGAGACACAATTGTAAAAAAACTCATAGTAATAGGACACATATTTTGCGCATACTACTACTACCTCTTCTATAGTTTCCTTCCTGCACGCAGTAGTCACCATAATCACATATACCGGTACTAATGCTAATCCCAATTAAAGTCCCACACCTGCCTACTGAAGTGGACAGTAGTAAACATATTTGAGAAGTACTCGTAATACGCACATAAGTAGAGACACATAAAGCTTAATCGTAGAAAATAGTATAGTAACAATTACACAGATAACGTAATCAGTCCGTCCTATAGTACAACTGACATGTTGGAGTGTGCGTAGTGCCGTTAGCAGATGGCAGGCAAGATAACATGAATGCAAGATAACGCATGCAAGCAAATGTCTTAACATCTTAGTTGAGCGAAACTGAACAACAAAAATAATATACTCGCAAATTGTAATGTAAAATCGCGATAGACGAGTATGTGGACTCATACAATTGGGCCCCTAATTTCCAATTAACCAAAAGCAGACCGTCGTATGTACAATTAGCTAATATTGTTTCCAATGGGTGTACACCGGTTACTAGGTGAGCGCACTTCAACAAACACTGTATACTCCACCTGGTCATTAAATGTCTTAAGGAACAGAAAAGGAAAGTATGCTATTTTGCGCTGTCTTTCGGACGCACTTAAGGGGTTTTTGGGAAAGAATATCTAATAAAAAAATTAGTGGATAAAAACACATATTCAGTTCGCACCTAATAGATTGCTAATAAATATTCAGATACACATAAATTACATACAAAGAGAATTCCACTTTGTCTGTCCTTAAAGTGAAACCATAAAACCAATTTCACTCCTAGCTCCGTTGCGGAGGAGGCTAATTACTATGGTGCGTCCTAACGAACGATACGAGCACCGCCTTTATTTGTATTGTGCCATATTAATTGTCAAGATGAAACTCCAAAATAGGGTATAGTTAAGACCAAACTAATTGGAGACCCTACTACTCCGTTGACATATAAAGTCTGAATTTTCAGCAATCATAACCCATGGAACATTTTCTAACTACGAATGCTGTAAATTATCAACTCTGGGTTCCACTGTCTGACTTAATTGTGGCTGTGTCTTCTGTCCTCCCAACGCAGAGTATAACACTTGTTGTTGGTAGCATTACTATGGTGGGAGGTGTCTTAGACTCACTTGTATGATGGCTGCTGCACTAAATATGATGGCGGTTGTGTGTGTGGTTTTAGCAATGAAAGTGGGAGGTGCAAAAGTCTTAGGACTATTTTCGTGTATATTTTAGGGTTGGTTGTTTAAGAACTTGGCCCCTATGTTAAATATACACGTTATGCCGAAAATAAATATGTAGGAGCACATTTACGCCTAAAATTTGCTCCTCGCAGGAGTGACCCACAGACAATGCTACAGCTAGAAAAGTCGTCTCCGATCTCGACTGAACCGAGTTAGAAAACGAACCGAAGCATATTTGAATTGCTGTAATTGAAAGACAGAAAAATCACACACCAATTGACCTGCTTTATTGTTGTTCTATTAAAAATTAAAAGTGTGTTATGTTGATTAAATTGTTCGTTTTTGTCAAGTTATTATTTTTTGAGCCGTTAATCATGTGACAGATGCAACAAATGATTGTCTGATCTTTTTGAAATTTTTATTTATGGTGTTCACATTTTAATGTACCTGTATACGCCAAGTCGCACACGCGTCCATTCCCTTGCATCGCCAACACTACCCCCCCACCCCACGGACTTTATCTATAAAATCATAAAACAATCCAACCGCTACGAAGCAGTTAAAAGCGGCAAAGATTTGTGCAGAGAAGTGTGATTTACGCCATTCAGCTTTATCGATGCCCGCCATATACTCGTATGAATGCCTTTGCATGGACACAGACTCGTAAATAAATAAAGAACAAAAAAAATTCAAAAAAAAAAAAATAAATAAATACACCCAACAATAACTTATCACACAAAATTCCAGCATATAAATGGCAACAAGCACAAAAACAGCCACAATGCGAAATCCAACCAGACTTTGACCCAGACATTTCACATTCGAAATTTATCACAATAAAAGAACCTTCAAAAAGCGCAATGAATTTTAATAAACCAAAATACACGCACTTACATCAACACATGCCTGCATATACGAATCTATTGGAGCAGTAGTTTCACCTGACGGCCCAGAATGGCATGCGGCACCTTGGTTCCAAAACTAGGAACGCTTTTCATGATTTGCTATGAGATGAGTAGAAGGAAGGGGTTCTGTGCTCCGGCTGATGGAGCGTAATGTACGCGCCATAAACAGACACACACGTACATATATGCATATATACGAATCCA